>JABUQX010048468.1:35000-64204 GCA_015478945.1 Trachelipus rathkii | reverse complement strand
CTTGATGTTATTTGATATAGTAGTGAGACTGAGTGGGTCTTATTGGATATAGTAATTAGAACGTATAGAATGTATATATCAGTTTAAATTATCATGATTATTATTATATTAACTAATAAGTATTATATAATATATATATATATTATATATATATATCATTATATATATATAAAATATATTATATATATATATATATATAAAAATATATATAGTAAATAATAATATATATAATAAAATATAATATATAGTTATATATTAAGTATATTAGTAAGTATTCTCAGGCGTGTGGGTTATTATAAAACTAGCAATGTTATTTGTAGCTTAAGTACATATGTGCAGCTTGTTTGTTGTGAGTATTCAGATTGTACTTGCAGTTTCCTAAAACCCCTATCGTACATATACTTTAGGTTTATAACTTTGGTATTTAGTACTTCAGAGCCTCTATTAGCGTATATGGTAAGAGAAGAAATGTTTTGCAACTAGATAAGCGCAGGAGGGATGCAAGTACTATGGTTGATGGAGCATTATTAAAGAATTATGGCGCAAATTTATTTTGATTTTTGTTGTCTGTATGCCTTTTGATAACAATACAAAATTGTGATATAAGATAAAGTTAGAATGAATCGTTATTAGAGGAGTTATGTGGGTGTAAAGGATATCACGTGGTGAAAATGAGTGATACCCATAGCAAAGTATTGAAACTAAAGTTCCATTTCGACATATAAAGTATGGTTTGGATCGAATTGGTTTTTGGAGTTCATATATATGAGTGGGAAAGAGAATGAAATGATAGTCCGTATTTGGTTAAGTACGGATGTTTATTAGTGGAGAGTGTGCTTGAGGGATAACGACTGAGGCTGGAGATATATCTCAGAAGAGAAAGATGGATTTGTAAGTCTGAGTGAACGAAATGTCTGCTAGAGAGAGATAATGTGAGTATTTGGGAATCAAGAGGGCGAGAAATAAATAGGTACATAAATAGGAATGAATGGCGGGTGATTTGGATGAGGAGGATATGTGTATGTGGCCCCTTGAGCCAGGGATACTTAATTAGACAGATACTATACCATGGTATGAGGGATACCGTAGTCATGTCTCCATCTATATTATGTAAGTCATTAGGATGGATTAATTTTCATTGAACTGAGAGCCACTGAGTTCTCACTATATTAATATGGGTACTGAGGGGGCGGTAATGAACTGGGCTTTTTCTTTTTCGAATTATTTACTGTATATGCTTTTTTCCTATTTTCCACGAAGCTCAGAGATCAGATCATAACACACTTAACTATCCCGATTTCTTGGCGAAAATTAGAAGGAATAAAGAGATATCATATCTGAGAATATTTATGAACACATATTATATATAATAGTAATTATTATTGTTACCTATATTATATATATATTATATATCTTAACTAATTAAGTCGGGTAGAAGTACCACTAAACTTCCCAATTATATATTCATTATCAAGAATAGCATAATATAATTAATGATAAAATTAAAATATAGAAAATTAATTATTACTAAAATAGCAATTAATTATTATAAACAATTTCTTTAAATAATAAGGTAAAAATAAATTTTGAGATTTAAAATGATAAAACCATATAGATAATAATTATTATATTGAAGATACAATAATATATAATATTAGGTTTTACAAATGAAATTCAAAAATCACATTCATATAAAAAATAAAAATTAATATCTCACGACTCAGTTTCCTTATAAAGTAAAGAACTTAGATTAAATATACTATATTATATATGACTTATAAGATTTTCTTTTTCAATGGATCAGGATTATGTAAGATTTATACACAAAATATAACTTAAGGATTTAATATTTAACATATAACTAATTAAGCTATTTAAAGAACATAAATATTTTCTATCACCTATCATATAATTCTTGCCTTAATTACTAATAAATAATTTAACCAAAATAATTATTATAATAATACTCATAGGAAGCATTTTTAATTATAGCTGAATAGGGGGGATAAAGTGCAAAATGATTTATACTTATAGAATTATAAATGTCAGAAATAACTATTATGAATATCATACATTATCAAAGGTAGGGTGGCTGGAGTCAGGATTTGAATAATTTTTTTCTGGGGCATTGTCATTGTCCCGCGGTTGTATCGCGGGCATATGTGGAGGTTATTTTTGTGAGTTGGTAAACTCAATCCGCGATTGCGCGGATGTAATTCATATATAATTATAGCAAGTATTTTGCCATCACTTCATTATTAATATTAAATATATTACTATTATTATAGATATGAGATCAGAGTGTAAAGGGAGTTATTTTAATATCATTATATAATTTAAATATATTATTGAAAATATATTTTCATACTATATAAGTATAATCTTCTTCTTCTTTACTACTATTCTTCTATACACTAAGATAAATTTAATACTATATCTATTATATTATATATAATATTTATTAACCTGTGTAAATATACTTATCGGTAAGGTATTGAAACCTATATATTATTATATAATATATAATATATAATATATATATATTTAATAATATATATATATATATAAGGCCTAAAGTGAGTATTTTTTTTTTAGAGAATTTTATATATATATATATTGTAGAATCCGGGGCTGAGGTTTTTAGCCAGCGAATGCTACTTAAATAGGGGCATTGTTACAGGGGGCGGATGGGAGAAACCAATGGGACGAGCTCTTTCGCCTAAGCCTCCCGACCTTATGAAAGAGATTTACATGGATTATATACTTTTGCAAGAGCGGTTGGGACAATTCACATATGGGAGGGGCCTGTGCGTGGCGAGGACATCCCATTTTTTTCTGGGCTTTTTCTTGGTGAGGAGCATGTTCTCGTTTCATCATGATAGTTGGCCCCAGCATGGGCTAAATAGCGTGCTCCCCTTCGGGAACAACTGAGGGGTGTCGAGGGACAGGGCCCAGGTGAGTCCCTCCACAAGATTTAACTGTAAGCGGGCGCGCGATAACAGTGTGGTCATTCCTCAACTTAACGAGACAGCAACGTGATGGGCCAGGGGTAATACGTCGAGTGTTGGATTTGTATCCAGTCTGTTTTTCCTTGGTGATAGTTTTTTCAATCTTCTGCACTGCCTCTTTTGATAATGCACTGTATATTCTTCATCCACTACTGGACTGTCAGAAATCTTCCAGTGATCTGGTTATCGATTTACTTGTAGACAGATGTTTGGTTCTCGCATATTTCATTTTTTCTCCTATTTAATGGATGCGCTACTAATTGGAGGATAGGTGAAGTGTTTCCTTGCAAGTTTACTCAACGTGGATAAAACTATTTTATTAACTTAACTATATATGATTATCATGATCTCAGTCTTTTCTGTGTTAGTTTTCAGAAACATTTGCACTACAATCTTTTGGTAAGCGCTGATCTAAGATACATTCTCGTTCATACGTACATGGACTGTAAAATCTACATACTACGTGCTAAACATATTTAAGAAAAGGTATTGGATTTCCTAAGAAAACACTAGAAAGTGTTGGTTTAATAGCTAGAATTGTTGTAATAATTATAATGCTTATTTAATAGATGTACACCGTTATATATAGAATCTCAGAGATATAAAAAGGAATTACGATTGTGTATTAAGAGCGAAGTTTTATTTCTAACTAGGGCAACACAGATAATTATTTCGAAAAGAAATTTTGTTACGAAATATTAATGTGTAATCTATTACAAGAACACGCTGTTTGCTCACCATATGTGTTACTTAACGATAACGCCCGACTAATGTTGGCGCGCCGCTAAGTGAGAGATGTTATGAGGGGGGCGGTATGGTGGCTCGCTATAGTAATGAAAGGGAGAATCAATATATCCGGGAGATGTCTAGAAGTTAAACTGCAATAAGTATACAAAGCTTCATATTTCTTTATTCAATTCAAGGTGTAATAATTAATCAATTTATTTTTCAATTCATTTATTTATACACTCACCGATTCATACTCAATTTCTTTTTAAGAAGCTTAGTTTCAAAATGGGACTTTCTTACGTTGAGATTATGGTATTACATAGAGACAGAACTGAAGAGTGGACCGACTAGATTTTTTTGGGAGTAGCAAGTTTCCCTGAGGATAATATCTGATTCCTATAAAGTGATATGAGTATCATTTCACAAATAATTTAAGCATTGTTATCTCTATATGAGGTAATATTACGAACTGTCGACGATTACGTAAGCAATAAGTTTCTTTGAGTCACAATACTTCTTTCCATCAATATGAATGAGTTGAGACTTAATACCAGTACATTATGGAATGTCTTGGATAACATTAAGAATATATGGAATTCAAGTATCACGTGTTTCTATTTGGATAGGTTTTTCCAAGTTTCTAGAGCTTCACGATAAAAATAATAATATGGCGGTGTCCGAGTATATATCTATAT
Source organism: Trachelipus rathkii (assembly GCA_015478945.1). Lineage (NCBI taxonomy): Eukaryota > Metazoa > Arthropoda > Malacostraca > Isopoda > Trachelipodidae > Trachelipus > Trachelipus rathkii. The sequence goes on along the minus strand of JABUQX010048468.1, from coordinate 59,772 downwards.
ATATCATGAGCAATCATATAGCCAATAGTGGTATCTGGTATACGAAAAATTACTTTGAGCGAATATGTCACTCAGGTATCAATAGTTCATTAATCCGCGCACGAGAATACGCAGGGCAAAGTTGCTAGTGAGAGCTCGAATATTAGCGTGGATATATGGATCGGACTTTAAATAATTATGTGCGGAGCGGATGTATATAGCGATGCGGAAATAGTTACCATATATATATATATTCACTAATTATATATTATAATATTATATATTAATATATATATAGTATATATATTAATATATATACTATGTATATATATAAATATATATATTATATACTATATATATATATACATATTATCTATATATAGAATATTATATATAATAATATATTATTAATATATATATATTATATATATTATATATAATAATAATTTAATATATAATAAGAATATATTATGTATCGTGTGATATTTTACTTATAGATGAGTAGGAAAGTCACTTGTACTTTACCTTTATTATATATTGATATTTATATATTATATAATGCTTATATACGAGACCACATTTTATTAACTATAATGATTTAATTTTTAAAACCAAATATTAAATAGTAACACAATTTATTTTTTAATGAAAATAAATTTTAAAAATAAGAGAAGTTATACTATATTACTGTCCCACGACACGCGAGTACTTACTTTTTTTCAGTGCGAGGTGGGATCTAGGATTTTCTTTATCTCATTATGACATCTTATTTACATATATACAGAAGTACGATTTAAGAATGGCATGAATACAGTTTTACTCGATCCCTTATTATATTTACTACATAGTAGGGTCTTATTTTTCGTCATAATCTTCACTCTCTTCTGATCATTGTTTTCAGATTCATTCATTTTTCTCTTCGTACTCACACACTCTTCATCTTTAAGCTTCTCACCCGCGTCGATCTTATTCGCTACGTCTGTCTTGTCGTACGATGAGTAGAATTCAATTTTCGACAGTCCTGTTTTTTACTATATTGACACGGGAAGGCCTAATCTCTTCCTATCTCACCATCACATTAACTCTTCCTTCCATTTTACATGGCAAATATTACAAATCCAAACTTTGGTCCTGAGTTTGCGCGCATCCCACCTGTCTCCCATGACTCAGTAACATATTATCTATGGATACTAACAGAATTTTATAAATCACTTTACCCCCCCCTTTATTTCACAATAGTTTATGTGCTTAGATATGTAGATGACATTTTTGTCTCCCTCCCTCTCAACACCAACTCTTCCCTATTTCGTATTTTGTCCTTATCTTTACTAATATTCAACCTCTTTCATTCATCTTCAGTCTTCAGTATACGATGAAATGCCTTTCCAACAAACTTTATTCCCCTCCTCGATAATCCCCTCTTTAATTCACATAGCAATTCAGAATTCCTTGCAAATTTATATATATTTCTATTCGAAAAAACCAACATTCGCACCAACTATATACATTGGCTATCTAGATCATCCTCCCCACACACATTCAGCTGTTCTGTCCTATCTCTATTTCTCTTCCGTCGCCTTTGTGCCGTATATGCTCTTCCGCCTCTTCTAGCACAAGAAACTAAATCCATCCACAATACTGACTTCTTTCACAAATCTTACCTTTAGCTAACCTCGAAGTTTTTCATCATCTAAAACATTTACAAAGCAAAAAAGTAGAATGGATTTTACTTTCCAATAATATTCCACAACACTTTTCACCTTTTTACGCATTCCCTCAATTTACCATTTTATTCGTTAAAAAACAATATTACAAAAAATTATTACCATCATTCCATCAAATAATCTTCACCTAAAAAACATTCTCAAACCCCAAAACGAAAAGAAAATCTCCCCGCAAAGCTGTATATATCACATCCCCTGCAATATTTGCAATAACAACATATACAGCGTGAAACATAAACATTCATACATCCATCAATTCCATACATATGAACCTGCACAAGGAAGCACTAAATTCAGCCTTTAACAAGTCATAGTGCCGTTATACACAGGCCACTCCCTATCAAATTTCAGAATATAAAGATGATCAGGAATTATCAATCACACGAACCACGCAAAATCAATGGAATCCTTTTGCATTTCATAATAGTACAACTACAATAAGCATCCCTGGTGAAGTTAAGCGATAGATTTTTACAAAAAATGAATATCTGAAAAACATAAAAAATTTCAAACAACAAGTAATGAAGAAAAATAGCAGACCAACTGAACACACTTGACAAAGAAAAGATCAAAGAAAGAAATCCATGGATAACTGAAAGAGGTCGCGCGTGTCGGGACGAAAATTAGCTTGCTATTTTTAAAATGTTATTTTCATCGTAAACAAAAGTGTTTTAGACAGTTTTTAATTCTGTGTACATTTAGTAATTCAAAAATGAACTGATCAGCTAAAGCATAACACTAAAAACAGAACTCCCAAGGTGCCTTCCTCTCTAAGTATATATATAGTAATCTATATATATATATATATAATAATATATATCTATATACTTAATTATATATATTTATACTATCATATATTATATTACTCATATATATTATTAATTTTTATAGTACTATATTCAGTATATATATATATATCTATATCATCTATATTATTCATATTCTCATCTATATATCTATTTATATCACTATACTTTACTTATATATATATTTCTATATATTATATCTCTTTCCTATTATACTATATATATATATAAGTGGCATAGCGGGTGGGTGTTCGTAATCACTGTTGCAGGCACTGTTGCATGCAATGTTGCAAATGTTCCAAAGCAACATTTTGCAACATCCGTTTTTTCAAGCTTGACGTGCAAGGTTAGGGTTTTTAAGGTCGGTGAGACCGAATTGTCTTTGGAAGACCGACTTCCGCGGTTCTGAGCCTGAACTCAAGGATTTTATACCCCAAAAGGGGGGGCGGAGCCCCCCCCCAAAGGAGCTTTTTGGTTCCTAGAAGGTTTTAATGATCGATAGATCATTTTTGATGGTTCCAATCGATTTATCGTGCACTTTTACCCCTAACTCGATGTTTAAATCGTCTTTCTACGCTGCTCTGGTTGGCATTTAGCACTGAGAAATGATAATCGATCAGAAAATAAATCTACTAATAATTACATTCGATTTAATCCGCTGTAGTAAGTCGGCCACCTGCGCGACCTACTTTTTCTATTAAATGAATTAGAGATATTTGAAGGTTTATATGGAGGATTGACAGCCCGAAGGGCTGTCAATCCGACAAACAGCAGACAAACCGAAAGTTTGTCTGTGGTTGTTTGTATTATTTTTTTTATTAGCGCGCGCGTGCGCATACACACACATACACATACACACACGCACTTCTTTCGCTAGGAAGGAATAGAGCTATAGGTCTGAAACTTGGTATATGTTTTATTGTGTGTGATTAAGCTGACTCAACGCGAGGTTTTGGTGCCCTAGTCACCCTAAGGGCGTGTTGCCCGCTTAGCGCCGAAGGTCAATTCCGTCCTGAATAACCATGTTTAGGCTTAACGTATCGAATGAACTTTGGATGTGAGCTATATGATGACGTAATCCCGTCGGGAGACGTAGATACGTCCCTCTGCGTCCCCTCTGTAAGAGGGGACGCTGCCGCCGTAAAAATTAAATTAAAATGATCATAGAAGATTGAAATTTGGAGACAGGTTGAAGGATTCGGAGTCGGAGTCGGAGACGGAGACGGAGTTGGAGTTGGAGACGGAGTCCAGGGACCCCCCGGAGGTGGGTCCGAGTTGAAAAAAAGAAGAAGAAAGCATGGAATGCGAAACAGAGGGAAGAAGAACAGGAAGGAGGAAGGAAGGAAGAAGAAATGAGGAAGGAGAAGTCTGAGAAAGGATTCAGAGTTGGTAGTGGCAGCCGGTGCTGGAGCGGTGCGGTGCCGAGTATTAAATATTTGTGTATAATAACAATGTTGGTGTCTTTATATAACGGTTATCGAGTCTGTAGATTTCGACAATAATGGTCAGAACCCTCAAGAAAAAAAATAAAATAAATAATATAACTAAATAAATAAATAAATAAAATTTCTTACAACTTTTATGTTATAACTTACAAATTTACGGTTTTTACATACCCTAAAAGCAGTAAATAACTAAATCAAAACACCATCCACACCCACCCTCCTGAACAGTTGTGATCTATCGATCTATTGATCTATTGAATTCTATTGATCTAGTGATCTATTGATTAAGATCACATTTTGTTCATAAAATTGTCATGTTTTACTACCCTAAAGAATCAGTAACTCAGTAAATCAAGCCACCCAACTACCCTCCTGTCCAATCATGATCTATTTATCTAATTGATCTATTGATTCTATTGATCTATTGATTAAGTCAAATTTTTTACTAAAATTGTCAATTGTTAACATACCTCTAAAGAGTAAGTCACTTAAATCAAACGACATCCCAACCACCATCCCAACCCCTCAAGTCCAGTTTGTGATCTTTGATCTATTGATCTATTGATTCAAGTCCCATTTCGTATATCATTTTGGATAAAACTAACATAAAAATAAATTCTTTATAAGCTGATAGTCGATATATGCTACACTGTTACAGTTTCTACATTAATATAATGATTATCTTCTATGACATACTGTAACTAAGATAAATATGCACAATTTAGCAAACCTACCACCCTTAAGCACGATACTCACCTTCTCCTCGTCTAAACGTTAACAAAGTTCCACACCTTTACGGCTACACAGTTTACATCACGTAATCCTACCATAGCATAACAAGACGTAACGCTAATTCACACCTTTTCTAACATATCACTGATATTTTCACATTACAAAAAAAAAACATTTACAAAAATTTACCACAACCATTGTCTATTATCATACTGATCATTGAATATACTCTAGCGTAACAAAGTTTTCAACATTAATAAAGATTACTTAGCATCATCTGAACTAAAGAAAATAATGTTACAGCGACAAACCTAACACACATTAAACATGAATACAGCAGTCAATAATTAACAAAGTTTCCTCTACTTAACAATCCGTAAGTAACTTAATCATTAGCATCCAAAACTGTTAACCTCAGTCACACTTTTTTTCAGCAATTATCTCTACTTATCAATAGTATATAATTGTACATTACACATCACATCTCACTCTATCACATCACACACATCACACACACACACACACTTTACATCATCAGAATTAATAGAGTATGTAATAACGTAAATTTTTACGTTTTTATTAACTTGCAATATGTATATATAAAATGTTTTTAGTATATATATATTAACAGAGTTTTTATAAGAATTAAATAATATAAATAAAAATAATAAATTAAAAAAAAATAATAAATAATAAATTTATTTAAAACACAATAGCATAAATTGTAAACATAATAACACTTGTTTTTTATCTCATCATATTTAGTTTATTCTTCAACAAAAACCATAAATTACATAAAGTGATTAATAAATATTAAACTATTAAATGAACAATATAGCTCAAATAAAAACCAAAAACAAAATCAATAACCACTTCATAATTTAATACAATTTTAATATTATAAAATTACATACTAAATAAAAAGAAATAAAATACACAAAAATTAAAAAATTTAAAATAAAAGAAATTAAATCAGTCGTATACAATGCTTACAAATACTCGAGCTTTTACTGCATAACTTAATCAACATTACAAATAAAATTTAAAAAACTTAAAATTAAAATACAAATAAAGAAAAAGAAGCTTAATCACAGATTAATTTTTCTACATGCATTTCATAAAACTCTACCCAATATAATAAGTCAAAATTTCAAGTTACGAAAAATATACAATTTCTAATCATATTCAAAATCTCTTCATCTGCTACTAAATAAAATTATTGAATGGATATACATCAGAGCACGTGATTTTTAGTAAGTCACCTTACTAAAGATATTAAATATAGTGTTTATTCAAATTTTTTATATAAATATAATATGTTCTTTTTATTAACATTTATTAAAAAAGTACATCCCAATAAAAATTATAAAGTAATAAGATAAGCACAAAGTATATTAATGTATAAATATTAATCTTCACTATTAAATAAATTAGTAAACTTCATACTCATGCAAGGGTTTCGTTTCAACAACCTCTTTTATGCGCAAACTGATTACAAAAACAATTCATTATATTATAGCTATCTTCTATTTTACCTCGGGTCTGGCTATTTCCGGCTTCCCTGCTCTTTTCCTATCTTCAAAAATGAAATCGGTTGAGTCTCCCTGTAGCCTTGAAGGCCAATAACCTTTTATCTTTATTTCACATTTACTCATTTGTTTGGGGTTTTAGGTTCTTTCCAATCATTTAGAAAATATGCGGTTTACTTCTTTTGCATAGATGCTAATCTGCACATTTGACATGGATGTTCCATCTGTTTACGATCTACATCGAACGTCAGTTTATGTGCAACAGTAGTCCGCGCCCTATGACTACTGCGGAGAAATATGCACTATATTGACCCCATTCGGGCACACATTCCATCACTACACCATATCCACACCTACACACATACACTTCCATCTTACCCCCATACATCACACATCTATACCTTTAGTCACCACTCTTGCCTGATCTTCTGTGCATTCAGCGCTTTCCGTTGCTTCTTTTTTCTTTTTTCACAACTCTTTTACCTTCTTCTTTTTCTTTTCATCTCCTTCTTTCTTTTGACAATTCTAAATATGCTCCATCCTCTTTCTCTCCTTTAGTTTCTTCTGCTTTTTTCTTTAATCTACTTATTTTTTTCTTCTTTTCCTCACCACGAAAAATATTGCTAAGCGATAGTATAAGTTAACCTTAAGGTAATGTAAATTATTATGATTTTAAGGCTGAAAAATGTATTTCGATACATGAGGCATACTTCAATTCTTATCATCATTATGGGAAAATAATTTTATTCTACACTCTTTTTCTAACATATTCCACCCTGATTATTGTTTTCTCTATTTATCTATTATTGTAATCATCTTTTTAACACCACACAAATTTCCATTTCAATAATAATGTTCTTCTTGGCGGTCTTCTATCTCTTCTCTCTATTTTCTTATTCAGGCTTCGTCTTCTGTCTCTCTCCATCTCAAGTCTTCTTCGGTCATTACTCCTCATTGTTCGTGACTATTTATCTCCTCCTCATATTCCTTCGTGATAATCTCTCATCTTGTATATATTTATCATTTCTTTCTAACTTATTCCTAATTTATTTCTTCTCTCTCTTCTCTTCTTCTCTCTCCTCTCTTCTTTCTCTCTTCTCTTTTTTTCTCTTCCTCCCTTTCTTTTTCCCTTTCTCTTCTTTTTTTTCTCTTCCTCCTCTTTCTTTCTCCCTCTCTTTCTTTTTTTTAACCTTTCCTTTCTCTTTCCCCAATCTCATTTCCCTCTTCTTTCTTCTCGCTTTTCTATCAATCTTTTGTTCTGTATTCACTTGGTGTGCCTGAGCATAAGTGGTGAGTTTTGTGTTGGTGTGTGTGTGTGTGTGTGGGTGTGGTGTGTTGTTGTGTGCTTGCTTGGTGTGACATTTTGTGTGTTTTTTCGATATGTCGTGTCTGTCCTTTTCTCTCCTCCCGTTGTTACTTTCCTCTGCGTCTTACCTCCTTTTCTTTGAATCTTTGCATTTTGTTCACCTTTTCTTCATTCATGCATTGTATTAAACACAGAAATAGACATCAAGGACAAGAAAACCATAGTTAATTATGTTTAATATTTTGAGTAAATTTGTTCGTGGTAAGTGTTCATTTTTCAAAGTTTTTTTTACTCCTATCTACTTCTATAAATAAAAAAAAAAATACAAATAGAACTGTCAGAGTTGATGACTGATTCGTAAGTGATTATAGTGTTAGTTTATCCATGACAGGACATAAAGTCAACAGATAACACGAAATTAATATTGGATAGTAACGTTTTATAATGAGCGAGCAATTGTCAGCAGTAACAGCATGTCTATAGCTTTTTGCGACTTTGGCACTAGTAGTATTTGGATTTAGAAGCCACAATGTGAGTAGTCCAGTGATCATCGTGGATGCTGGAGAAGTAAAATTTCCGTCATGATCCCAGATCGTATATAACATCCACCTTTCGACTTCATCCCAATATCCTGATACTCTTGAAAGATAAATTATATTCAGACAGTTACTAGGTTACATCTGTGTGATAACCAAACGAGAAAATTTTATTAAGGTTGGTAAAAAGTAACTCTGCTAATTACGCAAATGCTCTATGATTTGTATGATTGAAACATTTGTTTATTCAATTCGATTTAAAATATGTTAATCAATCCGATAAAGTTCATCAGATTAATTTTTGAGAATATCGATGAGCTAAAATATTGGTTGATAACAATGGTAGTTACAACCTTGCAACATAGCTTTTTAGTTGGCATCCCTGAATATACTTATTTTTTTCCAATTTTTTTTATCTTAAAATTCATGCTAATTTCTAACTATTAGTTATTATATGATTTACTTCAGTAGAATCTGAGATTATGAATTTTATCTAAAAAAAATATTAAATAAATTGTATTATACCGTACAGCACAACATTCCATCACAACACAACACTAGCTACCCATCACTACTACTTCACTTACCTACACTACATCTACTTCTCTAAAACGACGTCATCATTAGGATTCTGATTATAAGAAGTAGTTTAAGGATCTTTTCCGCGTTGCCCATATTTTTTATTAGTTAAAGAAATATTTTAATTTTGTTTCTTGAATTTGAGCTATCAACTAGCGATAACTTGCCTGTGGAAGGGAGGGACTTGTATGGGGATTTCTTCTACACTCATTATGTTTTTCGGTGAGTCTGGAGGTACGTAATCAGTAAAATGATTACTTTAACTGGAACTGAAATTAAAGCTAATTATACAGATAACTATTATAATTTCAGCGTTGATTGTAAATTCATAATTACTAATTTTAAAAGTTGTTTTTATACTATTTTTCAAAATGTTCATTTCTTATGTATGATTACTATAGTTGACATAAAAGAACATTTTTTTGTTTATGGAAAAAAAAATAAAAAATTAATCAATTTTTTTTAAAATTAAAAAAAAGAAGGTTTTATGTATACATTTTATTATTTACTTCCAGAACATCCTTTACCTGATTGATCAAATCATGCAAATTAATATAGTGAATTTTATAAAATATAGTTAAATATTGTCAGAGTAGAAAATACTTATTTTTATTTGCATCCAAATGAACAAAAAAAAATTATTAAATAAATTATAAAAACTAAGCGTATGTGTAATTTGAAATAATTTTTACTTGAAAAGGGAGCTCCGATTCAAATTTCGAAGAGATAAAACTCCTGAAAGAATTTGGAAAACACTCCATGGACGTACGTGAGACCGGGTAATGCTCAAGAACACTCTGTTGGAACCTGAAGCGTTACAATATTCCAGTGTGATATTATTTATATAAGGAACATATTAGTGGGGCAAAGTCATTTCAACAGTCAAGGCATTTTTAGTGTCAATTTTGGAATCTGTCTATAGCCCGAAAGAGCTATTTGAAAATTGACATCGTGTCTGTAATTTAAATGTTTACCAACCCATAACGCAAATGCTACTTTCAAAATAGATTAACATAAAACTCACCTAAAAGACTTTTCAAGACTCACTCGATATTAAGCATAAGAAAAAACATAACAAGTCAATCAACTTTTATAATTGGGCATGCTCCAAAGTTTAGATTTCAACCGTACAAATTATTTGCAGCGTATTCTAAGAATATAGACCATAAACCACTTTCTAGTGTGTTGTGCTGGTCATGCTGTCAGGAAAGAAATATTAGTGTGCTTAAAAAAATGGCAGATAAGATGGATTCCATCTGAAGTTTTTGTTACGTACACTTATTTTATTGTATAGCATAGATTTAGTAATCGAAAAACTATATCAAGTATATAGGCTATATATACGTAATAACAATACAATTAAATGTAAATAACAAATGATAGATATGATCTATCAATTTACATCAATCAGTTAAACAAATTTTTTAGGCAAATACCTATTTAAAAAGAAATTGGAAAATCATCATAAAGGATTTAATAGCTCAAACAATTGGGTTAGTCAAAATTTTTGGGGTAACTTCATTATAATATGGGCAATAATTTTAAATTTAAATATAGGAAGGAATCACAGAAAAACCGAATATGATAGAAGGGATTACGGAAGCCTTTGGTTTTAAATCTTCGCGGACGAAAGATCTGGTCAGAAGGGGCCTACTGGTATCCATATCAAAAACCAGTTCCTTAACAACTTCCAAATTAAAAATTAAAAAAGAAAAAGAAAAACATCTCGAAGAGAATTATGGAGAAAGTAGGAGCATAAAGAAATCAAAAAAGCTGATTAAAAACTTAAGACAAAACTAAGGTTGTTGTATTATATTATATAAACTTAGAAACTTTTATTCAAAAATATCTACGAAAAATGTATACAAGAACTCACATTTCAGAATACCAGAACTAAAATAAGAGTGAAGAAACAATACTAGGCATAAAACTTCTATATTGACATTTGAAATATGCGATCGCACAACAGTTTCATTAAATGTAAATCAATATTTTATCAGAATTATATGAAAAATTAATAAAAAAATAGTGCAAGAGCGAGGTTGATCAGAGCCTGTTTCAAACTTAGGAAAAAGGAAACAGAATTAATCAAACCTATAGAAGAGGACTGGAGTCTTTATCAGGAGAAGAAAACAATTATGGAGAATTAACTCGGACAGGAATAGCTAATTTTATTTTGTTAGTAATTAGGGTTTAAAATGCATAATTTTAATGCTCATAACTCAATATTTGAAAAAACGGTTTTCTTTAAATCTAAAGCATTTATTACCTATGCAATGCAATTGCATGATTTAGTTGTTCAGTGTTGTAAACAGGAAGTCCTTAATTTTTTCAGTAAACTATTATGTGAGACAAGGTGAGATGTAATAGTCTTTTGTTTGCAGTTAATATATCCATGGTTAAGTAAATCAAAATGAAATACAATATATTTGACTTATTTCACGACACCTGGGTTTTCAGCATCGACCTTATCTTTCGTTATTCGAGTAGATGCTTTGGCTTAATAACAAAAGATAAATGCAAAGATGTTTATTGATAAGTAAACGTAAACCACACACAGTGACAGACACAGCACACAACTTAGATTTTGGGAACTACTTTACCATATATAATACATACAATATATAAAATTTAAAACTAATAATACTGATTACTTACATAATCACACACTAAAACTACGATTTTTTCCACACTATTGACAAACATACACCTTATATACACCACAGTTACTAACAGAACCAAACTTGTCGAAATACAGTTAAGAAAGGAGAAAAAATAAATTAAGGAAAAGAAAGGTGTTTGAAATAACGAATAACGGCATTGGGTTCGACTGTAAGAAAGAGAAGCAGAACTTAAATCTCTGAGTGAAGGGCAAATGACTAACAACGAATCTACAAGTCGGAAAAACCCATTACTTTATCAATGACGTGGAGCGAGCCAGGTAAATAAAATTTAATATTTTAACTCACCTGTACATTGTAATTTAAATATGGTGAGGTTATTTTATTTAAATAAGCGATCAAAACAATGTCGAAACATATTTAGCAGAAAACCTTATAAATTTGTTAGCTGATGCAATGGTTATCATTGTTTACTTTTTTTCTCGTAACAGAGATTCTTTTTTTTTTCCAGAACATTAACAACTATTTATATATGAAGCGACCACATTTTTTCCACCAAGAGAGTGGCGAGGAGCAATGGAACTTCGAGACTACCTTCGAACTAAACACAATAATTAACTGATTAAGGAATCAATCTTATAAGAGAGTATTGCTATTGATACGGCGAAATTAAGGATCAACTATAGAGACAAATATGCAACACTACTGGTTGCATGAGAAATGGTTCATAAGATATTAAAGTCATTAGAGAGGCTTTTTGATATATATCGTAAAATCAACTAATACAGGACCATGAAATACTTTAACAAAGGTTCCAAAATCTCTTGACATACTCTGAGGCACATATGTAAACTAATCACAAGCTAGACACTTATGGCGAGCATGATTAATTTCACCGCTATATCGTGAAATCTTGGGAAATCTTAGGACACTATGTTTCCAAGACATGTCTTTAACATATATACATGTTATTTTACTAGAAAGGGTCCCCTCATAAGACGAATAGTAAACGAAAGTGTTTTTTTAGCCAGGAATTGTTTAAGGTTATTTGGATTCCTTAATGTAGAACAACTAAATGAAAACTGTTGTCTGATTGGGCCAGTGGTGATTTAAATCATAATACCATTATCATGTTAATGGATTTTCATATTTTTACCAAAAAGATGCTTCGATATCGTCGGACATGTCTGAAGTCATACCTTCAACTTGGAGCACCAGTCATGTAACTTGATAGCCATCCATATGTCAGCACTTTAAATATTTGCTCGTGAGACGTTATGCAAAAGTGTAGGCCTAAAGCAACACTGGAGAGGGAGGTGCTGATGGAGGATGAACGAATGTTTGGCAACATTGTCACAAAAAACTTAACCTAGGAGGTGGGCTCACGTTGTATACGACCTCACTACATAGTCATATAAATCATTGTCTCACTAGTAAAGTGGCATTCTTTAACACCAAATTAGCGCTCTTTGCAGAACTATCTCTTTACTAAATTTACTACTATGCCCTTTAGGATAAACCAAGTAAGAACACTTGAAAAAAGATTGCAGAAATTTATATATATTCTTATTTATTTTTATCCAATATTGGGTTTCCACTATAAAGGTTAGATAAAATATTGACCGGTTGATGAGCCTTGTGAAACTTATCTTTTCATCTTGATCAAAAGTCAAATAAAAGTTCCATATAAAAAATGCTAAGGGAGATTTTGCTACAGAAAGTAGAGAACATCAATAGTATCATTTAGTTATATTCGCACATGGGAAAATATTTTAGTAGCAAGTTAAGCTGATGAAACAAAAGGGAAAGTAGGTAGAATACGTAAGCGCAGCGGTTAATAAATTTAGCTAAATTAAAAGGCCCTTTAACGAAATATTTACTTTGAAGGATGATATTGGATGGTTGGGGTTACGGTGAGCAATAGTGAAAGTGAAAGATGAAAGCACACAGTTTGATTATGAGACTTACAAATTATAACTCCAATCGAGTATGCATGAACTATAAGGGCGAACAGCATGTACAGTGACCTCACGCTTGAGAGAAAGACCCCCGAAGGAACGAGAATTATTCTAACAGGCTACTCAACTGTTAACATTGCAACAAGGGTACAGGACTGACCACCAATTTTTCACACTTGCGATGGGTGGAATCCACCGTTGATGGGGGAAGATTAATTGTACCAGCACGGACCCTCTCATTAAATATGTTAAGGCAAAATATGTACTTTTACAGTTCTCGCAGTTCAGGTTAGTTGCAATTTTACAGAATTGTAGTCTCCTTTTATAAAAGTTTTAAGGCACTTTTCCCACTTTTTAAATAGTTGGAAAAGGCAATATAAATCTAGGGTGATATCGTTTGGTGGTACTAAGCTTCTGATGGGATCAAAAGTCTGTATGCACCTGTATTTAGGGGCATGTGAAGTAGCGGGCGGTCTCATTGTAACAGAATTAGAATCGGATAAGGGTAATGGAATGATTCATAGAAAAAACAGTGAATTAGTTAGGGGTCCCTTTGAATTTGCGTAATAAGAACATGTCTTTGGGGTTCGAAAGGTAATTTAACTTCTAGATTGCAAAGGATGTGTGTTTATATGTATCCATATGCTATTTGTGAATTTAATGGTCAATTCTGTAGATATTGCTATGGGTTAGCTGGAAATTAAATGTATATATAAAGGACATTGTTAACTGTATTTATAGAGTTGTGGTAGGAGGTGGCAAGGAAAAATATTTATGGGGGATATGGTACTTTAGTGATAAGTGAATGTAATGTTCGGACTAATAAATGAAGGAATCGGAAAGAAAGAATTTGAGGGAGCTGAGACAAGTAAAAGTTTTATTTATCTTTGTATACTACCTCATAAATCTTCATTATATAACGAAAGACTGTAATTATAGAAAATCTATTTTTATTTTAGTTAATAATTGTGTTGAAAACTAACCTAGATTAATTCTAATGAAATGGGGCTTGGAAGTAGAGTTTGAGGGGGGAAGATGATAGTAACGTAGATGGAGACACTCTCTTGTGTACCGTAAATTTCATGAGCTCATTGCTAGTCTACAGTGTGGTTAAATACGCAATTGGCATTATGCAGGTGGTCTTTTTGAATAGAAAGAATTATAAAAAGTAAATATAAAAGTTTATATTAAAAACTTTTATTATCATTAACAGGTCAAAAGAAATGCCAGGAATTCAGTATCCAGGTTCTTAAGTTCTTTGTTTTTGGGTAACCTGTGGTCAAGTTGAGTAGTGATCACGCGAAGCATAACATGGTTTACCATTGATTTCAGCTGCTATAGGTGAAAAATTTAGAGTGGGTGGGTGCATTTATTTACATTGGGCTCAGAAAAGGGGACCCAAGAAAAGTATTACACGTGAGGTATGCTGGCCAGGGGATTTCATCTATTCTTTGATTTGGAAAATTTGTTTTTTATTTATCATTCACAACATCAATAATTTATTTTGAGGTTAATATATGTATGAATTGATATATGGATATTCAAAGTATTTATAGTGAAGAGGTATGTTATTATTAATAAATATATATGGTACATGAATTAGTAGCCGTGGATATAGGTGACTAATTAATTTATTATTTCATAGTCTGTATTATATAATATAGTGTTAATTATATATATATATGATTGAAAAGGGACTAAATAGTTTAGATTATAATATGTGCTATAGCGTAATAATAATGATTATATATTCTATATTATATAAAAATATTACATATTAGAAATATATGATATTATATTATTAGATAATATTATCACTATATTATTCATTAAATTATATTTAGTAGTATTAATTTAATTTATATATTAGATATTATATATTTAAATGGATATTATTATATAAGTGGTGGGAAGGTGCGAATGAGGGTGGGTTTGGGGAAATCGTCCTCCTTAATGAATAAAACATGAAAAAAATTGTATATATAAGTAAATGATAATTTATAGATTATACTATATATATATAATATAATAATAGTTAATATATATTTTAATAATGTATAAAAGTCAAAAAACAAAGACATGTCAAAGTTAATACTAATATTATAAACTATTATACTCTTAAAGGTGTATGTTAGGTAGATGATATATACTATTAATAATAATAATGAATTAAGTAATTAATTAATAATATATATTGTGTGTAATTAATATATATGACATACTAGTATATGTAGAGGGAAGTATGTGGGTTGTTAGTAAAGTAAATTAGAGGAGTTATAATAATGAGATAATATAAAATTTTAAAAGTACAATTAGATGTTATTTTATATTTTTTTGTTTTCTGTTGGTGGCGGAATAGAATAAGGTCTATGAAGAGGATTTGGTTAGGAAAGGGAGATTTTGGGCAGGAGGGTGTGTAGAAGAGGGGCTGTTGAAGTAATACCGTGGGAAAGAAGTGAATAGTCGAGGGGTTATGGGTTTGTGGGGGAGTTGAGACACTTTCCTACAGATGTGAAAGTTCCTGATTTAGAAGGTGATGGCATGAGTACTGGATACAAAGTGTCTGAGTTAAATTATTTTTAGGGTATAGTGTGGATGAGGAGAGCTGGAGACGGAGACGATGCGTAATATCGAAGGTGAGAGAATGCTGAAAGTTTGTGTTATCGCCGGAAAGTGGCCCGAGGCAATTAAGAGCTTGGGCATAGGTGAATGTAAAGGGACTACGTCTTGATGTGCTATGGGCCGAAGGATCTGACATGAGAGAATAAGTTGTTTACCTGGATTTGTGGAGTAGGGTTCTATATCAGACCTGATGAAACTGGGAGATAATGAGACCTAGTAAGTAAGAGAAATGTGAGGGCTACTATAAGGTACAAGATGCGAGAGGGAGGAGAACAGGATGGAAGAATTTAGGAGGCGAGTGTGTCTATAGAGCATGGTGAGAGAGAGAATATTGGAAGAGACGTGAGTTTAGTGAGGGTAAGATAGCATCTTGAAGAGGGTATGGAGAGGTGTGGTTGATAGAATAAAAGCGGTGGTCTAAAATCATCCGTGGGACAGAATAATAAGAAGATTGAATTACCAGTATGTTTGACGATGGTTTGTCATATGGAAAGGATGAATGATAACGCCTAGGTTTTACTAGTCGAACTTGTAGTTAAAGGTGGGCGAGTGGGTTGGCAGGAACCGACCGGCTGGAGACGCGAGAAAAGAATGAAAGTGGGAGTTTCTGCGACGTTCCCGAGTAGAAAGCTGCTAACTGTTTCTAGGGGCTTAAGGAGGTAAAATGGTAGTATTTTTTTCTTTGAAGCTAGGAGGAGGCGCGAGAAGAAAGGTGTATACCAGTGAGTGAATAGGCGGTTGTGTATTACTTGAGGACGGAGAAGTAGATGCATGGTTTGTGAGCCACTATTGGGAATGAGATGACCCTACTTTGACGAGCTAAGGGCCCAGTAAGATAGGTGGTGTCCATGCGAGCTGTCCCATGAAGCTCTTTAGGGTGGATTCTCTGAGTACTTGCGATGATGTTTTTCCTGACTGACATTTTAAGGGTACTCGTGGATGCAGCGTGATTGGCGGTCTGACAGTAGCGTGGCTGACTTCATATTTTCATGATTTACGGTGTCATAGTCATAGTTGTTTTCATTGCAGGCCCTCTTTACCTTTCCAGTCCCTTTTTGGATGATGATAGGCGGAGATGATCTATATATAAGGCTTCTATTTTTCTCGGGATGGCTACGTTTAACCGAGACGTAAAAGATCATATATACACTCTTATTTACTCCCTACTATACTATCTTGGGGACATTAGATAAAGTGAAGATGAAGAAAGGGGAAAGTAATAGATATATAATATATATATATTATTATATATCAAATATATATTAATAATTTAATATTATTCTATATAATATTATTATATTAAATATTTATAATATATTAATATATAATAATTATTATATATTTAATATATATAGTATACATATATACTATATATAAAGTTTTCAAAATTAGTTATATTAGCGTGAAGGTGTTAGTTCTTTAGATTTAATTTTATATTATATAAGTATTAATTTTTGGAATACTTTTGGCAATCACATAATTAAAAAGAAAATGGAGGCAGATTATTATTAGACTCTACAACTACCACTTGATTTTGAAGCTGAACGCTATTACGACTTTTCGTTAACCATTCTTTACCGGGAAGCCGTTTAATTTTTTTTTTTTTTTTCTTTTTGTTAACAAGATCATTCAAGGATATTAAAGGCGTTAATTCTCAATTAACCGACGTGTGCCTCACTCTTTGGCGTTGTCATTATATGATATAAAAGGATAATATGATATAATATATATATATAATAAAGAATATATATAAATAATATATAATAATATATATATAATAATATACTTTAAAAATATATATATATATATACACTATCACTACTACTACTATCAGTTGGGTGCAAGATAACCGTTTTTTGTGCATTTTTAAAAAGAAACAAATAAATAATTAATTTTTTAATATTCAGTACTGGGTAAAACATAAGCCCATAGAAATAAACTGGTTTAATAATGTCATTAACTTGAAATACTGAGGTCGAATCTGGGTATGGGTAGGAGAGGATTATGTTTGGAAGGAAAATCTCTATCCATGAACATGTTAGGCATATTTTCTTGCTTTCTCTGTCGCATTTAATCTGGGCTTTTTGCCTGGTGAACTTTGTTCACCATCTACAGGTCTTTTTTTTTCAGGAACCTCTCTAGCGAAATTTGTTTCGTACAGCTTTTTAATTTTTTTTTCTAAAGTGCGCCATACCGTTATCGTTAAACAACTCGGCTCAAGCCCTAAATTTAATTTATCTGAATGATGTTTTTCCACAAAATCGGACATTTCTTGCCACTTCGATATATTTCTCTCAATTTTGCGGACGACAGCGCCTCCTCCAATGTTCCTACTTCCACCTCCGATACAATTTCCTTCACCGCGTCCGAATGATGGTGTCCCTGAAGCAGTAGATGTTCTTCCGTCGTCAGTTCTTTTCCGTGGCCCTCGACGAGTTCATTGACGTCGGCATTGTCCACCTCCAGCCCCATGGATTTACCAAGAGATACTATCTCTTCCACAACAGGCGTTTCAGGTGAGGGCTGGTGTCCTCTTCATTCTCCAATAATCTGTACAAGATATGTGCAAAATAACTGGTATTCTGTTGAATATGGAAATTAGAATATATTTTGGAGAAGTTTTTATTGATATCTGTTCAGACTGTTCATATTTATTCCATATTAAGAATGCAAAGAAAGCTTATACCTTCATTATAATGACAGATATCAGAAATATTTCGTGAAAGGAGCGGCTGGTAAATGGTGTTTGATTTTTTACTATAAAAAAAAAAAATAAGTTCGATCGAGAAAAGTTCTCAGGTTTGAGGAATTTCCTGTAATGGACTCTAAAATTATAGCCGAGTAAATAGATAACTTTCTACAGAACGAAGGTTTTGGTGCAGATAAGTGTTTTACAGGGTTACAGAGCTATGATGGTGGTTCAATTATGGCACAGAAAACTTTGGTATTCAATAAATTTTGAGAGAGAAATATAAGCAAGTGCTCTTATTTTAACTGTGCAAGTTAAAAAGTAAACCTTGTGAACGATTTAAATTGTGTCCCAGAAATTCATAACACAATAACACAACTTTCGTAACTCTGTTCTTCCAATAAGGTATGCCCCAAATATTCCAGTGTTCTGAGAAATGTCTTGTTCTCGCAAATACAAAAGTATTGTCATATGAAATTTATGTCAAACCTGTACTGATTGCGTGCTCTGATAGAGCTGGTATCAAGATTTTCGAAATTCTCGTGCACCGAAGTCGGCCTGACATAGTAGGGTTATGTGGGTTATATAGCTTCCCTTCACACACGTACGACTTAACTCAAGGAAATTACAAAGCGCTTCAAAAATTACTACATTTGAAATAAAAATACCTTATCTGAAAATGTTATTACAATTTGTCATAAACTTTTCTCATTGAATTTATATTAATAGCAGAATTCAAACATAAATACTTTTTGAAAACTATACTATAACCTAAAATATCTGTACCACAAAAAAATGCATAAATAAAGAGAATTAATTAATTGTTTTAGGTGTCATATTTACTTCATTCAATTTATTTTTTTTATTTCATATCACAAACAATAATTTTATATATATTAGTATATATATAGTCTTAGTATATTATAAATTTTTTATACATCTAATTATATTATAATATTTATAATATATATATATATATATATATAATATATATTATATATATAGTATATATATATATATATATATATATATATATATTATATATAATATATATAATAAATTATATAATATATATATATTATATTATATATAATATTATATATATATATATAATGTATATATATAACGTATATATATATAATATATATTATATATATATATTATATATATGATATAATAATATTATAATATATTTTATATAATATATAATATTTTATAATATATATATATATGTATATATTTTACGTTATATATAGTATATATATACTATATAAATATATATATATATATATTATATATAATACCTATATATATATATTATATATATATATTATATATATAATTATAATATATATAATATAGCTATATATATATATATAATATAGTTAAAATATATATATATATATATATATTATATATATATATATAGTTCACGTTGCTCAGTGGGTGTTAAGGCGAGTTTTTGGCTTGCTTTAAAAACTCGAACGCCTCTCAGTTATGGCTCGAATCTTCTTCGGCTCTGAACGACATAAAAGAAAACTATCATCAATAGGACGTTTCGTTATATTACGTATTGCAGTTTACAGCATATGTATTTCACTAATCCAATGCACACAGAACCGACAATAACACAACTATCTATCACATGCAAACACTCTTCTCATGCTTCTCGCATTGGAAAAACCGCTTTAGATGCGAACCCACTCTCGCGGTGCAAGCCTCCAATGCGTCCGAAGCAGGGCTTGCTATCGGCCCTCAATATCCTTCACTTTACCACTTGATCAGAAACGCATACAAATACTGCCTTGCAATTTCCCAATCTCGAATTGGGTACTTTCCGATCTCGAGATTGAGGTTATGTGGTGAGAATGCATGATAATATGTATATATATATTATTATATATATATATATAATATATATATATAATATATATATATAAATATTATCTATGATATATATATAATATATATATATATATATAGATTATATAGAAAGATGTATTCATACAGCAAAAAATTCTTCAATCATACTCATATTCCAAAACTACAATAGCTACAGGAAAAGGGAATACATTGTTGGAATGCGTACCAATTTAGTGCGGAAAAATGTTAAATAAAAAAAAAAAAAAAAAAAAAAAAAAAAAAAAAAATCTCAAAACTACAATAGCTAACATAAAAAAGTAATGACATTTTTGAATCCTGTAAAAATTTAGTAAGGAAATGTAAAAAAAATAAAAAATAAAAAAATTATTGTTAATAATTATAGTAATATTTAGAGAGAATATTTACATAGAATTCATGACGTTAAAATAAATAAACTCTATTAAATTTTGCTTTTATTTTTTTACTAAGGTAATACCAAGGGTATACCGCACGATCATGAGTCGGGTATCTCGCCATTCGGGGAACTACGCGGTAGACTAATTCCCCCCGGAGAGTTCTCCGGAACCTCCCGCTCTTTGGTATTTGTGCGGGGGTTCCTCCGCCCTCCCCTACGGAGTATGGAATAAACGTCCCCCCTGTGTCCCTCGGCTCGAGCCCCACATGCGTGTAATACCTTACAAATAATAAATAGATTTTATATATATAATATATATAATATATATGAATATATATTATTATAATATATAATATATTATATGATATATATAATTAATATATATATAATAGATAATATATATAATAATATATATAATATAGATATAATTAAAGTATTATATATTATATACTAAATACCTATATATATTATTATTGCTCTTAAAAATAAAAATAGCCAATATATTTTCTTTTATTTTATTTTTTTTACATTCCTATGTAATTTTACACAGATTCCAAAAATGTATTCTTTTCGCTTTAGATTTAGTTTTGAATGTTATTTTTTTTTTTTTTTTTTTTTGTTTTTTTTTTTTTATTTACATTTTCTCACTAAAATTGGCACCAGATTCCAGCCAAGTATCCTCTTCCTGTAGCTATTGTAGTTTTGAGATATCTGATTGAAAAAATAATATTTTCTGTAATGAAGAGTAATTTATTCACAGATTAACATAGTAGATTTCTATATAATATTATATATATTAATATATATATAAACTATATTAGTAATATATCATTATAATATATATATATCATAATAATATACTTAATATACTCAATATATATTATAATATATATAATATTATATATAATACAAATAATATATAATATATCCTAATAATATATATATATTCAATATATATTATAAATATATTAATAATAATATATAATATATATTAAATATTATATATTATAATATATTATCATATAAATAATATATTACGATATATGAAGTTTTACATATTAAATATACAAATAAAAATCGAAGCAGATATATAAATTATTTATTTTATTATTTTATTTAATTATTATTTATAATTGTATTTTTTTATTCATATATTATTATTATTATTATTATTATATTATTTATTATATTTTATTATTATATTATTATATATGGAGCCAAAAGTTTTTGCACGACTTCAGTGTTTATAAGTTTCAACCCCAGCACCACATCAAGAAAAAAAAGTGTTGGTAGCACAATGGGGTCCTGCTTTCTCGTGAAACTCGTGTGAGTATTTGGAACCCAGGTTGTTCTTTGGCCAGGTGTTTCCTTCTTTCAAGCTACTCTCTCTGTGGACTTCCCTCCCCTGCCCTTATTGCCCGTTAGTGTTGGTACCCTGCAAAAAAAAAAAAAAAAAAAAAAAAAAAAAAAAAAAAAAAAAAAAAAAAAAAAAAAAAAAAAAAAAAAGAGAGAGAGAATTCAAATTTCTTTTTACTACCCCCCAAAAAATTTTTTTTGTAAGATATTTTTATTTGCCAGTAAATTTAAAGAGATTTAATGTTTCCAGATAATCATTGTTTTAAATTTCTGGTGCATATTTCACATTCAAAAATTGTTAAAATTACATTTAATCAGAAAAATTTGTATGTTCCCTATCTATAAGATTTGAATATCAGAATAATTTTAATGTTTTAATTTATAAAATATTAAAATCCAAATTCTAATGATTTTTTTTTTTATATAAGTTACTTTTAATTCAAACCATGCTAAAAATTTATTTTACTATGTTTTTAATATTTTTAAAGAAATTAAGATTATAAAGTATTTTTTCTCTTTTTTAAAATTATTTCATTAAAAAAAAAAACTAACAGATTAAAATAAGAAATATTGATAATAAAACGATTCATTAGGGCACAGTTCTACTTAAAGAGACCGAATATAGTTTCATATAAACTTCAAATATCATCGCGGAAATGAAGAAAGCTAGCCAATTTAACATACTACTCATCTTCTTATAACTTGAAATATTAAAAGTTTACAGAGACTAAGCATATCAAGCTGAAAACTTTCAATATTTTCAAGCCAAAGATACGAGAGAGAGAGTTAAAAAGCAAAAAGCTAAATCGGGAGACCAGCTCCAATGAAGGCGATTAATGACCTACCTTGGAGCTGGTCTCCCGTTTTAGCATTTTCTTTTTTAACTTTTTTAACTCTCTCTTATCTTTGGCTTTAAAAGAGGCGTAGTCCGAAAACGTTTGCCATAACCTTTTTATTTACTATTGGATTATTTTAATATATATATATATATATTATATATTATATAATTATATTATATATATATATATATATATATATATATATATATATATATATATATATTATATATATATATATTAAGTAATATATTATGCTATATATATATATAATAATTGTAAATTCTTGGGAATTTTTCTTTTTTGCATATGGAAACTTTCGATGAGGTGGTACAAAGAAAGCTCTGATTCTGAAACTTAATCTTTGGTATCTATCCTCTTGTCTGATATCTTCGGTCGGTCTATAGAAGTATTTGTAAACGCCACCGATCATCTTTAAATCTATAAATTAGTGTTGTGCTTAGTGGTTCTGTAAAAATCCACAGCGTCTCTTTCTTACTTTTCATTAGTCGCCTTCACTATATTACTTCATCACCTATCCCCACTCCTCTGAGACGAGCTCCCCCTTATATATCTCTCATTTGATAGAAACCCTCCACACAACAATAGTCACGCTAAATGGCATTAAGATATGGTGTTTTCATTGTATTTGCAAAAACTCAAGCTTCCTCAAATCTCTCTACTCGGCTTATATTTCATATAACTATACATCTTCAAAGACGTAACTCAAACTTTGTCTTCCCTTTATAATATTTGGTTTTCTCTATTTCGACCTTAATTAAATATCCATCTTTTCTAAACAAGCTTCTTAAGAGGTTTGGTGTTCAAATGGCACTTTCGAACTTCTTTGGGCTGGCCTTGAGTACTCAGCAATTAATGGAGACTGAAAACCGGAAGTTTAAAGCACGCTTGTGAAACGTTTCTTTTTGGGATCGTCACGCTAGTGGCATAGTGCGCCGGTTCCTGTTACTCAGCGACACGCGGAAGTCCAGGTTCGAATATCCGCGATGGAGAGTAAAATCTCTTGACTCATTTAGTTGCTCTCTTTATAAGCGTCTTCTCACCTGCATGGAGAACGCTCACACATCTGTTATGTCTCACTCACACTGATCTTCTGAAGTGTGGGTCTAGACTTTTCTCTAAGAAGTTTATGCTATCAAAAACTGTTGGCGGCTTCTTTCTACATTTCGTATTAATGCGCATGCGCCAATCTCTTTTTTTTTCTATCGCAATTATAACTGCCGCTGCTCTTCTAAACTTCAGTCGCATACCTCATCCATTGAGAGGTAGCGCTACCGCCTTTCCCAATAGTTTTCCTCCTTTCTCTATCCAAACTCTTGACCCCAGATTAATGCGCGCTCAATATACCTTACTCCAACTTGTAAAGTCTGAACACACTAATTTATCTATATTCACAACTATCTTTGACTTACACACTTTTAAACGCCGTGAACAGGATGTCGGCTTTAAAATTGAGTTGTCCGAAAATCCCCCAACCCCAACTCTTTGGAATTAGACCTCTGCCTTTTGCCACCATTAGAATACATATAATAGATATATAAATATATTATATATTATTAATATTATATAATTGTATATATAATTATAATAATATTATATATATATATATATATAATATATATATTTGCGAAAGAATAAAGATTATATCTAGATATCAAGAATGACCTTAACACACAACATATATATATATATATATATAATATAATTAATAATATATAATATATATTATATATATTATATAATTAATTATATATA
>JABUQX010048468.1:0-32500 GCA_015478945.1 Trachelipus rathkii | reverse complement strand
TCTAAATGGTCCATTTAAAATTTACCTTTAAATTAACCCGAAATATATAAAAAAAAAAAATATAATTCATAAAAGTCTCAAATTTTCTACTTTAGTTGCGGTTAAAAAATTTTAATAGTATATTTATAAAATTATAATGAGAAATAAACATGTCCTGAAGGTTTCACATGATTATGTCAATATGATGTTTCTAGTGTGTATAATTTTCTTTTTTTTATATCGCAGAAACACACAAACACCTCTAAAAAAACAGATAGCCATTATTTGGAAACACGTATTTCTTTCGGTCCGCTGTAGATATAAAAATTAGTTCAACATCTCTCTTTACTGAAAGTTGTTTCAAGTGAATGGTTCAAATATTTCGGAGCATTAATGTCTAATCATCATTATTGAGAAGAATTACTATCAGTTACGAGATAGAAAATATACTTCCACAAATTGTTAGCAGCAAACTTCGTCATCAAAATGTGTGTTGAGGTGTCTTTATTTTTAACCGCAAAGAACTTTACATATACAGGTACAGGATATTAGAAATAAAGTAATATGAAATTATATCTATTATAATGTCTGAATTTATCAGAGAGTCATGTTCTTGGTATAAAAAAAAGTTGAAGTTCTATATAATACATGGGCTTGTTTTCAAAAAAATTGCAAAAGGACGAAACAGAACACAATTAAGAATGAAAATATCTTTCCAGGAATTGGGACACTATATTGACATCGCACACCAAAAACGCCTTCAAAAAAGGAATAACAGAGAACAATGAATTCAATAATAGAGAAAAATCGCAGAATAACACATGTTTACGGCCTTAGATACATGTTAGCTGTGCAAAACAAAAAAAAGAAAACATATCCTATTGAAAAAGAGAACATAAGAAAAGCCTGTTAAAAGTAAGTAATATTATATTTTTATTTTTAATTATATTTCAATTTTGCTCTTCTTCACCCTCTCATGATGTATGTGTCTTTTCTTATGCTCTTCTTTATATAATATAGTAATATATATTTATATAGAGAATAACACCATGCTAACGATGAAATTACCCCCATTTTATGTGGCGCCTTTCTCTTTGCGTCATATTCTACAAACCATCCCAGCAACAATTACTAACCACCATATCCACCATATCATATTACACATGAATTAAAGTACACACCCCACTTCTATATAACACCTTACAGACATCCCCTACTCATCCTGTCTTCGGGAAGAAAGAATTCCCACATCGTAGTCCTGCCTTCTAGAAGTCGACTAAGGCTTGTAGTATTTGGTGCCTATACCATCTATTATTGCCAGAATGCTATGCACCCGTGAGAATCGTGAATCGCCGTAAACTACCTTCTAACTTCGGCAATGATGAATCCATGCTACATGGAATTCAAGAATAAAATGTTGAGAAACAGGAGGTGAGATGATGGATGTATTTAGAAACGCAAATTTGATTGCTCCTTGTGAACTGAAACAAAATAAAGGGGAAAATGAAATGTAAGTTTCTTATAAAGTGGCTGCTGTAGTGGAAGAATGAGAGAGGAACGGAAAGGAGTTGCAATTTGTATGCATACCGTGTGTATAAGCATATGTAGACTTGATTGTGAAGCCTAGAATTTAATGGTATAATTAAGTATTGAAAAGGTCAAGGATCTGTGGGTTGTGACGTCAATGCCATCTGAGGAAACGTTCGAAGAGAGTACTATTTTTGGCATAATCTGAATGAATGTCTGAATGGGCGTAGAGTTAGCTTCAGAATTATTGCTGGGCGACTTGAATGTGATAGGTGATCAAAAAGATGTATAACAGGTGTTTTGGAGGTGGCGGAAGAAAATAGAAATGTAGGAGGTTATTGATTCTGTGAAAAGAAGTGTGTGAAGTAATTACTTCTTTAAAACACAAGAATCGCATAAGATACTAATGTGTAGTAAATTGTATCGAATAATTTATAATTATATTGTTAAGAAGGAGAGTTAATATGTGTTGATGTTAATCAGTTAGGGGTTATAAGTAATTATGATCATCATGTTCAATAAAATAGTTATTGGGTTGATGAGAGAAAGTATACTAAAGAATTAGTAAAATTAAGATAAAAGTATGCAACAAATAAATAGTATTGTTAAGGAGCGGCTCGCTAGTAAAACCGGTGAATGAACAAGTCATATAGCAAATCTGAGTGCAACATGGAAGCAAGCAATGTTGAGTAGTGCAAAGGAAGGTGGAGTGCTACAATAGAATTAAGAATGTTACACGAATGGGAGAAGAAGAGTATGATAAGCGGTTAAAAGTAAAAAAGAAGCGTGCGTTGAATTACTAAAAGCAAATGATGAAGATCCAAAAGAAAGATGCAATTAATATAAGAGAAAAAAGAAATATAAAAGGTATACTAGGAGATAACAAGAGTAACATGAACAGTTTGGAAGAGAAGGGAATACAATACAAAAAAGAAGCTCTTCTGGGAAGGGAATCCGAAACAAGTTAAGAATGAAAAAAGTTGTAGAATAATGAAATAGGGGATGATGCTTAAACTGATGAAATGATGTAGATTGTGAAAAGAAACACTTCAAAATCTGCACATATACGTAATATGAATTTAGAATGTGGTGAGTTTGATGTCAAGAATGATATGTAGTGTGGATAGTATTAGTAAAGGAGTAATGGTATGAACAAGATTAAAAATGTCAAATCTCATATATATGAATTACTGTGAAATTATCATGAGCGACGAGATTTATTATTGGATTTGGAAGTTGGCATAATAAAAGCTGTTTATGAGGTATAGTTCCAAGGACGAGAGACGTAATAACCCTTTATAAGTATGAGAAAAGGGAACTGTAAAAATTATAGCGGAATAAGGTTATTGATTGTAGGAAAGTATATTGCTGGTATTGTCAAAGGGGTCGAGGACTGATGACTGATTGTGCAAAGAACATGGTGCTTAGGAGTGTAGAGGATTGTGGCATCAAATCCTTACATTAACAAATATAGGAAAAAGGGAAATGAATAAATGTATTAGTTAGAATTGCAACAGGCGCTATGAAGATAGATTAAAGGGTGCTTTTAGCATGGTGTTATAATATATTGTGTGTAGCTTCTGAATGGAATCAAAAGTATGGACGACAAGGCATGTGTTAAAATAAATGGTGTCAATGGTATTGATAATAATAGCCGATAAACAGGTTTTGTTATGTTCTCCTTGGGTTATAATTTGTATATATGGGTATAAAGAATTAATGGTGGGATGCAGGAAATGTGTAGAAATGGTGAGAATGGAGTTGATGATCCCTACCTATTATTGCGATATTTCTGGGTGTTGGCGAAATCTGAAGAAGTGAAGGATTATAGAGAAGATGTCAAGGTTTGTGAAAAGGGCTGATTAACTGGATAAAGAGTAAGGTTCCATTGCGTGTTACTGAGACACACTCAGGTGTGAAAGTTATGTTAGAATGAAGTGAGCAGCTAGAACAAGTGTCTGCAGTTTAAATATTGTATAGTTGGATTAGAAGGAACGGACGATGCAGGTTAGTAGAAAGTCGTGATGCAGGAAGGGCTGGGATCAATTAAATCGTTGCGTGGAATCAAGACTAAGCTTGAGGGCTAGGTCTTACTGAGGTTATGTACCGTTAGATATGTAGTGATACGATCTTCGGAATAAGAAGTATAATCTTAAGTTCAATGTGTTCAGAAGGACAATCTTATGGTGTGCTAGGATTGAAATAATTTATAAAAGGACATAGAACGTATTAAGATGTATGGTCTGGGAAAAGTAAATGAAGAGAATAAATGAAAGTATGTTGATTGTTCTGTTAAAGATGATTGATAGATAGTTGTTAAGCGGATTATATTGAGTGTTTGGAACTCGGACTCTGGGGAGACGAAAGAGAAATGGATTGAGTCGGTGAACAATTGTGAAAGGAAAAATGTATTTCAGAGGCGAAATAAAGGCATGATAGCGAAGAGCAATGCGTTTGATAGGGCAGGGTGTGGCCCACCTGGGCAGGATGAACCTTACATGACGATCCATAGGAGGTCCGTCGCCGGTCCCTGAGCTCTATAGTGGCATTTTCGCCATCCCGTAGACAGCTCCACTGATTAATGTACCCAAGGCGTAGCTGGGCTTTCTTTTCCGACGTTTCAGTCCTCCTACTGCCCTTCCTTTCCCAGTGAAAAAAAATTTTTGCTATCTTTTGCCTTAGAAGAAGAAATAAAGAAGAAAAATATATATTTTTTTTATAATGTTTCTTCATATATATTATATTAGATAGTATCTTTATTAATATATATTATACTTATATACAATATATAGTATATATATATATAATACTAGTGAATATGATAAATATAATATAATATAATATATATAGTATATTATATTAAAAAATATATATATATATACTACTACTAATAAAATCATTATATATAGTATATATAGTATATTATATAATAAGAAGTACAAACTTGATACTAACAGACCCACTATATAAAATATTATGCACTATACATATAGCGTCTATACTACCGACTAATAGTATATATAAACAATAGATATATGTCAGCTATTATGTAAGATAGAATTATATTTAACTTCAATAAGGTTAACTCCGCTGCTACTATAGCATATTTAAATTTAAGATACTACAACTATTATATAAAATCCTATAATAATTATATATATAATACATACAATCACCATTAATCTATTACTATAATTTTTATAACAGTGGAAATTCCCCTTCACCTACTCCAGCTTTATAGCCTTATTTTTATTAGTAAACCATATATAATTTCAATTATTTCCTAATGATATTACCAACACATGTATAACACGACATTAATCTATACATATACTTATACGAATACTACTAGCAATATATATTATAACTAATATATATATATAATGAGTACTCAGATATTATATATAATTTATTATCATATTACAATACCTCTTAATGTCATGTATAATATCATAGGATATAATAAATAATAAATAAATATAATATAAATTTAGCTATATATATACACAAATAATAATATAATTTGTGATATAAATTTGACAAGTCATATCTCTACACCCATTATATAATTAATTGTACTATATAATATTATATATATATATAGATAATACATAATAATATAATTATACTATTCCTTCAGACTACAACTATACTATAATTTTTAAGATCATACTATACTATTAAATATGAACACTAATATATTTAATTATCAGTTATATATAAATATATATATTATATATATATAATGATTATTATATACATATATATATATATATATATAATATAAATATTAAAATAATAATTACTTATCATATTATATATTTACTTATATATATGAATATATAATTATATTGGTATATATATACACTCTTCCATGGGATAATCTTTCAGATTTTATTCTCCTTCGCTTGAAGATTCTCACCGAAGAGGAAGCTCTATCATATGGACGAAGTAGGAAGATTTACAACAAAGTAGAGTCATCGCCCATCACACAGAATCAAAGAAAAGCCGCTCAAGTACCAGTACGTTAAGAAAAAACATACTATTACCGAAAATTAGTCAAATGTAAAGTCAGCACAGGATGCAAGTCATGTAAATAGCAAGTAATGGGCATTAGTGAACTTATCATTTATTAAAATATGACTCGTCACTAATCCTTCAGTTCTCTCATCTTCGTAGCTTCTATGCTACCAATTCTTAGCTGAAAGATCGATTTTTATTCAGCTATGCCACATATAAAATATCGAATCCTATATAACTATGTCTAGAAAATCGATTCCCTCGTCTTGACTAATGGAATCCCGAGGCCATTTCCTAGTATATTTCAATACCCCGCCCCCTCTGTCTAACATCACTCCTTCTTAGCACGTAAATAGTATCGTGAGAATATACCTCGCTAGGTATCGCATTAATAGAAATCTTATGTACTTAAGTCGAATTCCCCGTTAAGTTCATATAATGGAATCGGAGCACTTCCTAGTATATCTTCATCACCCCGCGGCCCCCTTTTATACACGCTACATGACCTTATATCGTTTCATGTCAGGAATAACCCTATCAGTATCGACTTAATAAATAATCGATGATGGATGAATTCCTATTACCGTTGTGTTTGATTGAGAACATCGATATTACTCTGCAATGTTACTGTCTTCCCCAACCCCCATTATAGCACCCCTAGTGCATTTCTGATCTTGGTGGGGAATTACGGTAAAGGATGTGCCAGTCAAATTCCTATTTTTAATTACCTAGCATAATAGCCCCATAAAGGTCACAATAATAGTAACTAAGGTCAAGAATTCCGTTCCCCAGGTGTTGAACCGCCTTCCAACCGCCTCTTGTGGAGGATGGCCGGCGAGGGGGGGGATGCAGCAGGGTAGGGTTATGCATACCTGTACTCCGGCGTTGAAATGTACCGTCTTAGACTTAAAATATAGCTATATGCCAAAATCATTTGCGTGCTTTATTTCCTCATTCAGGCTGCCAACCCGGATCTCTATGGCGTTAGGCCCCCATACCTTTCGCCTTAACATTTGACCACACTTGTCGGACATGACACTCCTAGAGAGCACATAACGTACTCATCACTCTCCCGCTCTCCTTTTATTTCAACATATTAAATCTATGGTTTTTGTTTCAAATTTTATCCAAGATTACGGTCAAGATGCATCCAACTCCAATCATCTATGTCTGAGTCGCTATTATAACCAAATACACCACCTAGGCATAATATTCAGGGGGTCGAAGCTTATCTTGATTTCCTTTTTAGAATAAAATAAACAGAAGGCAATAAAAACTGACTCAGAAAATACCCTCGAAGACCTTTTTTCATCACAAGTAGATTTGGCACATCTTAAATCTTCATACTGAGATCTGTTATTATGGAATATAGATAATAAACTATTATATATATAATATATAAATATTATACTATATATATATCATATATATAATATATATATATTATATATATACATATAATAATTAAATATATAATAGTTATATATAACCCACCAACAGTCTCTGCCCAATAGTTCCACTTACACTCCCCTCGAGAGTGTTCGTACCTTTGAATGCGCTCATGCAACCCTTTGGGGGGACTCTTCCCACATAGTTCATTGGAGGTCCACCCCTTGAAAATACGAATTCCTCCTCACCTCACTCTATAAACCTGAAATCTCTATATACTCTACATTCATAATAACTATCAGAATATAATCATATATAATTACTAATTATTAACAACCTCTTTCTAAAGTGATTTCATACTTACTCATATAAATATATTTCACTCTAGATAATCACAACACTATCATTTAATTATTACTATTATTCACCCCGTAGCTTTTACTATAACATACTATTAGTTTAAGATTTGAATGCACGAATTTCTATTATTATATATAATATACTAAATATATACCACACACACTAACTTATTATTACTACCCACCTTATTATCTACTATACTATAATACTATAATATATCATATATATACACCATCTACTGTAGTTAAATTTCCATGTGGAAGTACCTTCTCTATGTTACCATTTCCTGGATGCTGAAATATTCCATTTCTCTCTTAGGTCTCCGTGTCTGCCACTAATTAGTATATCACAATCTTTCTCCTTCTAGCACTTCATTTTGTCACGATCAATTCGTTGTATTATTTGGAACGTGTAAAGGTTGTCTTCTGTCTTACAAGTTTATTATTAATATCGATACAATTCAAACCGACATAGAAAAAAGTATTTAACATTATAATTATTGATGATATAACAAGGCTGTCTTTATGAGCTCGACGAATTACTTGCTATGCAGCATCTAAAGATTGATGTAAATTAAACACTTTAAATTCCACACGAATATCTTAAACCCTTGAGGCAAAGTATCAGCGGAGTAAGAAAAGATGAACCAAGGATCTCTAATTCGCTTCCTAACATAATATAATATCGATCTAGCTATGTTCACTTATCATAATATGTAGAGTGCAAAGATACCAGATATTGACCCTACCACCTAATGGTTCCGTATTAGAGCACATCCAGACAAAATATATGTTCGAGTTCGACATTAATATTAAACCCCAGGTGCCTAAAAACCATCATACATCATCATGTTACTGCGCCTCCCATATGTATAGTACGCGTCAGTATAATTAAAAAACTTTACCAATCTTCTAAAAGTATAGCACAATTTTAGCCTCATAGATTCCATAATAATTTATTCGCCAGCTTTAAGAAATCTATTAGGTAGATGATCCTGATCCCAAAACAACTTCTGTTCAGACGTTAACTAATCACATATGTGCTCAGGGACGAATGAGGACATGAAAAAATATTTAAAATTAATGACGAAGATGGACTGGTCATTTGTGTTTTACTCTCAGCGCAAACCTCTCCGTGTTTTACTCGTTGACTATCCCAAACTTTACTTTTTCCTTTCTATCCATAAAAATGTGACACCAAATATCTACGGTAATTCACGTAAGTTTTTTTCCCGCTGGTCCGCCCCCTATAAAATTGTGAGTCTTCTAAGTCAAAAATTTAATTTCTCTTATCCTTTCGATGACTCCACGTCTCCTCCCTCTTCTGCGCCATGGTGTTCTCACTCGCGTGATTTTCCCTTGGCTGTGTTTCCATTATCATGGTTAAAATATTTATACATGCAATCTGTACATCCCTTGTTTCTGTGGAAATGTTTTATAAAGTAATATTTATTTTAGTAACCCATGAAAGAGTTAATACTGTTAAAATATATAATCTCTTTTGTATTATCTTAAAAATTTGTTGTTAAAATTTTGTATATTGTGAATGCCGTCATTATATATACTGATATAATATAATTAATTAATATGTTGATAATATACTTAATATAATATAATTATGAATACTTAATATCAAGACATTAATATAGTTCATTATACTAACTACTTTATCTCATCCCTAATTTTATTCTATTGATAAGATCATTATATCATGCTTGATAATGCTGCAGCACTTCATTACGGCAAATCCTTCAAGGCAGTCCCAGACCCCAGCCACATTATGCTATGAAGCTGATTAATATCTCTTCAGTCCGCAATGTTTGTATAACACCGCTATATATTCTATCTATTATATTATTATACTATTATATACTATTTATCTCCATTAACATTATCTATTATCATTTTTTAGATCATCTCATAATTATATATACTCTATATATATATACTATCTCTATATAATAAAATATATATCCATCAACCAATATCTACCTTAAATAATATCTTTATATATATAGTATACTTCTACATACCTATCTATCTATATACCTATCTATATATCTCTCGGTTTACCACACTAATCTATTCAACGAAAACTTGTGTTAAATAGCGAGCGGAACGGATCGTTCCCAACTAATCAGCCCACCAACCTCTTTCCTCCTCCGCCTTTAATGAAGAGATTTTACAATGGATTATATACTTTTTACACTTGGCGGGCAATGCAAAGTTGCGTTGAACGAATGGATGAATTTTTCTCTTTCTTATCTGCGACCCTCCGCGCCCCATCATATATGACCAGCATTCTAAATACTTCTCACTTGAAATACTATGAGCGAACAGGCCAATATTCCTTTGCATTATCAAGAGTGGAAAACATTTGCTAACTTTCGACCAACAGTTTGAGCATCATCATTTGCATCTAACGTCTTTTTTGTATAGTATTTCAAATCATTACACTATATCTTGTTAATGGCGGTGGGTTCTTCATCACTACTAGACTTATAATTCTTCTATGAAATCTGTTATTGACTATTTAATGAATGTGAGATTCTTTTATATATCGTTCTTTCCTTTATAATTAGTGCAATTAATAAACTCCTATTGAGTTTGTTACATCAACACCAAATTACTTTTAACTTGGCATTCTACCACAAAAAAAACTCCTTACATATATCGGATATAAGCTCAGTTGCACATAGACCGTAGGTCATCAATTCCAAGAACCATAATACCTTTTTCGTAGCCTGTCTAATCTACAGCTTTCATCTCTTTCTGTAAACCTCATCATTTTCAATCTGACACCGAGTTTCAAAAGCGCTCCATCCTGACATCAACTTAATCGGCATACATCGGAATCTACTCGTAAGAGGCTATCTTATTTTCATTATAATTCTTCAAATGGTTTCAATACTTTAAATGCAGGTGTTAATATGATTCATTTTCTACCATTATAAGATATGTAAACTGGAGAATACAATGGAGCTACAAAAGCAATAGTTTTTTTGATCCAATACCATTTCCATCATATCTGAAGGCACCCTTAAACCAGCGACTGGAAGCTTCTTATAACAGTATAATATATGAATATCAAACCGTTTTTGGATTGCCTTTAATATTTTTCCTTTTCAGATATTTTTATTAGTTTTGTTAATTTATTAAAATCTTTATCACAATCTCCGACACATAAGATCCGCCAACATTTCCGCAGGGCAACACGCGGAATGCGGATCTTTACACTTATTTAAGGATTCTCGGCATGCATCGTAGGCGCGCGGTGTACCCAAAACGATTCGGGAAACGAGAGAGAGAAGAGAACTCTTTATGTTACAGAAGTGATATATTAAAAGAAACATTGAAACTGAAACTAAAGATCGGGAGATAATTCTTGATATACAAAATACAGAATAAGAGTTAATTTATCTCGGATGAACAGAATACTGGTAGGATCAACACACTATTTAAATTTATCGGATTGAATGAAATACAAGTTATCGTCCGCTATTTTGAAAACTAGGAGAAAGCCCATTACGGTACGTAAACATTATAAATCATAATAATGTTTCAAGGAAAGAGAAGATAATTGATAGATTCGTTCTAATGCGAGTAAATTTCGAAGAATTTAGTTTATCATTAGAGTTAGGAATAATAAGAGAACAAGGAATTTAATTAAAATATGCAAGGATCTTAATCAGAAGAGAAAAATTCGGACGACACAAATTTTGAAATATGAAAACAAAAAAACACAGATTATGGTTTGAAAATTGAGAAAGGATAATAAGAGAAGAGAGAATTGAGAGAGAGATCAGAGAGAGAGAGAGAGAGAAGAGAAGAGACGACGAGAAGGAAGAGAGAGTAGGTTAACTGTATAGAGCTCAGCACCTGATTTCGTCAAGAACAAGAAGTGAGGTTAGACAAAGTGAAATTAGCATAAACGCCGCGATAAAAAGAGAATAACTTACACCAGAAAAAGTTGTGTTTCTGGAAATCTATATATAATATAATATAACTATATATATAATGTATATATATATATAAATATAATATATATATATAATATATATACTGTATATATATAATATATAGATATTTAATAAAATATATATTATATTTATATATTAATATATTATTATATATATATTATAATTATATATAATATATATATTTATATATATATCTATATAAAATATATATTATATATATATAAATAACATAATAATATATATATTAAGTATAATATATATAATATATATATATATATATAATATATATATAAATTATATAATATATATATAGATACTATATTATATATATATAATATATAATATATATATATATATTATATATATTTATATATATCAATATTATATATATTTGTATATAGATTATATATATCTTATATTATATTATATATATATATATTGATATAATATATATTATATACTATATATAATATAATATTATATATATATATATATATTATAGTATATATAATATATATATGTCAGTCTCATAAAATATAAAATTAATATCCATTATAAATATATATATAATATATAATATATATATATATATATATATATATTATTTAATATATATTATATATTATAATATAATGGATATTATTATCCTTTCGATTGAGACCCAATCATCGTACCATTAGGCAGCGTAGAAGAACAGCATCTCTCTAAATACCAACAAGCTTATCAATGTCTTTCGCACTTGGGTCGTGGGCGTGTTCCCATACTAATGTGACCTTTTAAAAAGATTCTCCTTTCTTCCTCCAGCAAATCCTATGTTATATTTACGAGCAGAGAAGAATGTTTATTGATAATCTTGCGTATATATATATATACTACTATATATATAGATATAATATATATATATATTATATAATAAATATATATTATATATATAATTATATTATAATATATATATATAATATATATTATATATCATAGTATATATATAAATAATGTAAATATAATAAATCTTAACTTCTATGCTATATGACGTTTCACTATTAAGAAACTATTTTATTATTATTATATTATTATTATATTAATATTCATAAGTATATTATTATTATTATTATTATCTATATTATTGTTTCATGTATTATTATATTATTATTATATTATTCATTATTATTATTTTATTATTATACTGTATATTCAAGGTAATTGTACGTATGTTGATTTTCAAGCGTATTCTGATCCCTACTTCCTTCAAAAATAAGCACATCTTCCTTACTAATATTATAATTGTTGTCACAACATATCTTGCCCTTTGCAATACACAAGAATTATAATTGCTGACTGTGCAATTCAGGACTATACATGATCTTTATTATGTAATGTATGATTATAGGTAGTATGTATGTATGTATAATGATAGTATTTATGTATGTAATATTAATGCATTAAATATTACATCCTTATGTAGTATGTATTTATGTATGGTATGAGGATGTATGATATGTATGTTTGTATGTTACTGTATGTATTATGTATGTATGTATGGATGTATGTATGATGTTGTGATATGATTGTAATGCCTTATATCCACATCCTCAGACTTTAAATACTTACATCCGAAAACTTCTGGAATTTGAGTTGTCGAGATGTGATGATATTAGTATAGATGTACGTCATTGGTCTTTCTGTGTGAATATATTATGTTTATATGATGTAAATAATGTATAATTTTCTTTAATGGAGTGACTCATCATGAATGTTAAATATATATATATATATATAATAATACTATATATAAACTATTTATATATATATTATAATATATTATATTATATATATAGTATATATAATAATATATAATATATATTCTGCTGATAATGCTTGTTCTAATATGTAACGTACTTGCAACAAATATATAACACGTATATGAGATAATTCAATACATACTATAGTCATAAAATCATATCATATCACACGTTCGTAAAATAAAATGACCTTAATATTCATCCAGTAGCAGATATTATATGTATGTAGTATCTGTAATACATAATGCAATGCACCATGCAACAAAATATATTATATTATATATTATAATATATATATTTATTATATTATAGATAGAGTATATTATATATTATATATATATATATACTATATATATAATATATAGTAAGATAATAATAGATACACGATTACATATATGAGCACATATATACACATATATTAACCCACCATACCGTGGAAAGAACGCCATGAAAATTCAACTAAATACAGAATTTCCACACTGTACAATGCTTTAGGTATGTATACATATTATAAATACATACATTACCCGCACCATAACATACATTTAAAAACATCGCACGAACACAGCTATAAATAACTGAATGAAAACTGAGGTCTTTATAATCATTCTAATATATATATTATATTATAATTTATATATAAGTACGTATAATATATATATATAATAGTATATATTATTATATATATATTATATATGATATATATATATAAAATTTTAAACTTTATATCTATTTATTTTTCTATTATATAGTATATAGTCTAAAAATTGATCTATATATATTATATATATATATATATAATATTATTAATATATATATATATATATATATATATTTATACATGCATCACTATACCCTTTCACACATACTATATCATACTATGCACACACTCACCACCACATACGTCAAATAACTGGACAATATCCTTCAACTTCGTGGAAGAAAAGACTTATTATTGCTCAAAGAAAGCCATTTTTGAAAATTCGCCACCTGAAGTCCTGATAGTGTCCCGGAGTTTGAACGTTGCACTGAAAATTCCATATTTTACTTTAAAAAATAGTTAGTTTACTTTTCATTTTTAAGCCTGCTTCGAATTGTATGCTTTATATACGTGGTTTGACAGGTTACCACATTCCACACATTTTCCTCACACACAACTCCTGACCACACACACACATCATCTCCCCTACACCCTCACACACACACACACACACAGACCACACACAACACACACACAAAAACACACACATCACACACACACAACATATATTTTTAAAATTTGTGATTGATATGTAGTATAAATATATTAGTTGTATGATATTGTACGGGTGATATATATTTCTCCATTGTTATATATATATCATATATATATGCACCTTGTAGTTATAAGGGATCGTGCCCATTTTCTAAGGGGCATAAGTCCCTTGTACTTAAGAATTTCATGAAAATCGGCTGGAGTTAGTTAAATTAATAAGGACCTATATTTCATTGGGTATTTAAGTAAAATATAATATAAGAAATTTAGCATATAAAAAATCATAATATACGTATTTATATATATATATATATATATTATATACTATTATTGCATAAATTCATAGAATAATACCAATAAGGAGAAAATAACATATCCCCGATGAGTGAGTGATGATATTGCAAATTAAGAGTCTCACATTTCGTTAGCGTATAGCTGAGCATTATCCCTTTCAACTCTATGAGACCAATACCCTAAACCTCGAATTTTATTTATTATTCATATATCGAAGATTTGATATTTATATATATATATTTATCTTATTATTTGTTGTAGTATTTGGACTTGCATGTTTTTTCTTATCGATTTGTGGTGTTCCGATTTGTGAAGCGTTTATGTTTTGTTTGGATGCACTGTGTGTTTTTGTTTTTTTTATTATTATTTTTTTTAATTTATTATCTTGCGTGTATTGTATGTTAACTTATATTTATTTTTTAAATGTCTTTTAATTTTAGATTGATTTATTTCAATTAGTTACGATATTAATACTAATATATATTTTTATAAGTTTAATTGTAAACTAAGGTTTCACCGTTTCTCCTGCTCTCGAAGCTAGGTGTTAAATCTGAGCTGACTTGGCATTTCGCAGCGCATCCTGCGGGCGACTACTGTACTCACACAGCTATCTGCATCATCAATGGAAACGTTGTGGCGATCGCACTTACCTCAGTGCATTTTTTCTTACATATCTAGTTGCTATCGCGTATTATATATTATATTATTATTAAAAATTCTTCCTAATTCTTAATTGTTCTCTCTAAAGCTATATATATATAATATATACTATATATATATATATATATATATAAAATATATATATTTTGGGAGTATATATAGGAAAGCAATATTAAGTAGTATTATATACTATATATATATAAATTATATATATATAAATGAGTAGGACAAAAGAGCACTATTTCCTCTCTGTGTATTCGAAACCCGCTCCTGCG
Organism: Trachelipus rathkii; assembly: GCA_015478945.1. Taxonomy (NCBI): domain Eukaryota; kingdom Metazoa; phylum Arthropoda; class Malacostraca; order Isopoda; family Trachelipodidae; genus Trachelipus; species Trachelipus rathkii. The sequence continues at coordinate 16,963 of JABUQX010048468.1, read as the reverse complement.
AGCTGAGAATGAACCTAGTTATCCGGTAACTCAAAATTCACCTCAAAGTAGATCATTTTACTGCCTAGACTACCCATAGACCTTTTTATTTTCTCCATTTCACCATATTGATTCTTTCTTTTTTTTTTTTTTTTTTTTTTTTTTTTTTTTTTTTTTTTTCTTACGTTGTCACCACCATTCAGGGCAGTAGCCTTAGTTCAAAGTAGGGGTTAGGCACGCACAAAAGTCGCCCATCTAGCGCAAATTGCGCAGATGATACGCAAGCTTTAAAATGAGGGAGATTACAGTACAAGTGAAAAACAGAAGATGAATAGAATCACAGAACAGAAGTAGCAGGAAAGAAGGAAGCACCGCAGCGACATCAGCATGGACGTTCACAATATCAATACAATCACCTCGTGCGCAAGGATTACAGCACCACTTGTGCATACGTGACTTCGTAAAGGAGGGTGGACGTAGGATAATTTCCGCGAGCACTTGACCGCTGAAGTACCTATAAGAAAAAAAAAGACGATTAACACACCAGAGCATCGCCGCCGCAAAGATAGAGTTGTCAAGTAACTGGAAAGTACGACCAATTTATAAAGCTTTTGGCCTTGACTCGACTTTTCCAAAAGCCGTGTGAAACCAGAGCCACCCCCCCCAGTATGAACAGCACTCCATACAAGGGCGGAATATAAGACCCTGTAAAGCTGGAGTAACCTAAGAAAGAGGAAAAAAGCCTCTAGCAGTCGCTAAACAGCTCCCAGTTCTTCTTTTGAGCAGCCTCTCACCATTGTGCATGTGAGGTTTCAAGACATTATTTTGGTTTCTATGTTAGGCCAAGGATGTTTATATTGTCAACAGGAGAGACGAGATAACGTCGAAAGAGATAAGAAAGTCTTAAGAAGTGTTTTAGAGCAGGGAGATTAAAAATTGAAGTATTTTAAAGTATTGAACTTTCACAGGTTTGAGACAGACCCAACCAAACTGAAATCCATATCCAGATACCGAGAATAAAATCAGACACATTAAGACGAGATCGCAATTCTCACAAGCAAAAGAGGCGAGCGCATGAAAATGATTTGAAGAATTAAGGGCGAGTCATCGCATATGAGTGGAAGAGTTAGATATGCAAAGTGAGAGGATCATAATGAAAGTAGAATAAATAGGAGAAAGACAACCCTGAGGACCCACTATTGACGAAAAGACAGAGTCGCCCCATTCAAAACAACAGCAATTGACGATTTGAAAGAAAGCTAGCATAAGTAAGCAAAGGGAGAGGATGAAATCCTCAAAGAGAGGGAGTTGGGTAGCATTGACAGCATGCCAAACGAATTCCTCCTCATACTATGAGCTTCATTTAAATAATTTAATATTGCTAAATAAAATGACAATATAATAAATGTAAAATAATTGTAAGATCTTAATTTATTTAAAATAAATTATTTAAACTAAATTATGATTGAATCTAGACACGTAAAATCTAACAGTTGAAGGTGACTCTCTCTCTGGCATACCTGATGGCTGTAGTGTTATTACGATTGGACATTCGATTCTCCTTCTCGTTGAAGCTGTGTTTCAATCCTAAAGAGGACAAGTTTCTTTGTCCCCAATTATTTAACCTTATACGTCTATATATGCGTAATTTATTTAGAAATATATATATATACTATAATATTATATATAATTTATATATATACATATAATATATATAATATATAATATATATAATATTAATATATATTAATATATATATATATATATAGTTTTATATAAATATACTTTACATATAGTCTATGGATAATATGGGTTGAGCAGAAATAGTTAATAAATAATAATGATATTCTCTATATAATTTCATATTTATATATATATATATATATATACGTATGTATATAGTATACTACTAGAGTCTATAGTTGGTCTACTATATTAATATATATAATAATTGAAATATAACAATATATAATATATTAATATATAATATATATAATATATTATATATATTATATATATATGGTGTCATATATAATATATATTATACATATATATATATATTATAATTAACTATAGTTGAATCTATATTTATATTATAATATATTTATATATATAAAATATATATATATATAATACTTAATATATATATTTATATACATATATAAATATATAATATTATCCAAATATAAAGGTACCCAATATTTTATTGACTTACTAGTCCAATATTTTAATTTTTTAAGTTTCATATATATTAGATATTATTATTATATAATTATAATTATTATTAATAATATATTAATATATAATATATTATATTTATTAATTATTAATATATAATTATATTATTAGATTATATATTTAATTAATTAACTAATTATTAATTATTATTATTTTATTATATAATATATATTAATCATTATATTTATATTAATATTCAATTATTTTATATATAAAATATATTATTTAATATGTTAATTATTAACTATATTATAATATATCTGATTAATATATATATTATATTATATATATATACATTATATTAATATATCGATTATATGTATAAATTATATACATAATTAATTAATGTTTACATTAATGTATAATATACGACATTCTATATTTCTTCAATTAAATATCTTCTTGTTTCTATTCGGTTTTATTACCTCACACCACGAGTGTAAAACTTAGAGATTAAATATAAATAGTTCGGATAATCATAATAATATAATCATAATAGTTAAATATTATATAGATTAAATATTAATATATATATATAATATATATATATATTAAACTATTATATATATATTAATTATATATATTAAATAGTATAATATATATATATATATATAATATTATAATAATATATAATAACTTAATGAATAATATACATAATATATATTAATAATATATATATATAATAAATATTTATAATATAGTAATTATAATATTATATCTATATAAGTATCATATATTAATAGTTATATATCTCGATTCATTTTTCTCATATGCAGGTAACAAAAGTTATGCACTAATGTTACATAGTAATTCTCTGCTGCAATAATGATTCAGGAAAACTATAAAAATACTTCCCGTTCTTCATTTCTATATATATATTAGTAATCTATATAAGGTAATGTTTAATATTTCCATTTATTTTATGTATTATGCATCACTTCTACGTTTTTACTTATATAAAGATTCGGAAAACCAAGAAATACTCTATACCACGAGGGAGTGCTAAAGTATTGCTAGATATATATACATCATATATTCATCCAGAACCAATACCAGCACAATACCATATATTAGGCAGTTATACTCCATTCAACCATATGCATTTTCCAGTTTTACTACTATTTTTATACTATGTATATATTATTATATTATCTATTTATTTCAAAATATGAGATAGCATATAAGACTATTTACTAACTTCTATCTCTATCTTCTAACTAAACCGTCACGCTTATTTTCTCCACACACAGCCATAGAAACTTCTGTTACTAGTTTCACGAAACGATAATCTTACCATCTCCACTAAAATAATCATAAAATTATACAAATAATCATCTTCTGTAAGTGATAATATTATAGTTCCTCAATTTATACATTTCTATACTCTCAATTCAATACAGATGTTCTAAAATAAAACTACCTCCCGAATTACGGAATGTTGTCTCAATTGACACTATATTACTCTTTCGCCTTTTATGCATATTTCAGTTGTCATGTCTAGTCTACATCAACAATAACCATTACACCGAGATCAATCTCTGCCAATGTATTTATATAAATCCCTGCAATCTTTCGCTCATCCCAGTACTCTTATGTTAGCTGTTCTTTCACGAAACGCAGCTCTTTCTGGAGTCGTGATCACCATACCATATAAAGAGTTCTTCCGCCCAAGCTGATCGCAGGGAAAAGATGATTCTTAACCTTAATCAAAATTACATTTTATTCTTGATTTCCAATTTTCTATAACGTTTTTAACATATATTATATAAGGTATTTCATACATTATATAATATATCTACTGAGAGATATTACTATATATAGTATAATATAATATATATTATAAATATATATATATATAATAATATATATATAGTATAACTAATTATTATATATACTATATATATATATTTATATAAATATATATAGATATATAATTTATATACTATTATAAAGATATTATTTATTAGACACAAAAAACAGTTGTAATTTTTATTTTATTTTTTTTTTTAACATTCTTTGTTTTGCAAGTTTTAAAATTTTTTTGTTATATTTTACTCAATCTGTTTTAATTTTTATAGCCAGATTTAAATGGTTAGGCTATATCATTTTAGTACGATTTCCAATACGAATGAAAAATAATATATTTTTTAATTTTTTTTAAAATTGATACGGAAATGAGGAATGTCTTTTTCATCCACTCGAATATTTGAAATTTTAGTTGTGATTTCAAAAGGATTTTTCGCGTTCTTCCATTGACTAATTAAACTTAAAAAAAAAAAAAAAAGCGTAAAATAAACGCTTTTTTTTTTTTTTTTTTTTTTTCAAATAAATAACAGTCTAATCTCTCTCTCTCTCTCTCTCTCTCTCTCTCTCTCTCTATCTAATATATATAATATAGTATATATATATATTATATATATATATAAAAAACATATATTATATATAATTATTATATATAATATATACTATATATATTTATAATAATAGTATATTATATAATATATACTATATATATATATATATATATATATCAAGACACTTCTGATTTACAAGTCAATAAGTTTAAACAGTTACATAGCAAGCACACACAAGAGGGGAAGGAGATGTTAAGGATGGGGCTAATAAGACCTGTGTTCTGATATACGATTTTTGAATGTGTGCAATTGAAAGGAAAGGGGGTATATTGAAGAAGAAAGATTATTCAAGAGCCAATGTTTTACAATTAGAGTAAGTGAAAGTATGAGCATTGCGGTTATTTCTTGAGTTAAAGAGCTAGACAGATACAGGATGAATCTTTGTAGTTGCATGAGTCCTCCTTAAAGAGGAGATACGAGAATAAAGAGTTCAGGAAAGTCATGTCATTTGTAATTTAGATTCAATAGAGAAAGTAAGTCAACATTACGACGGTAAGAAAGAGATTGGATTGAAATAGCGAAATCAAGATATTTGATATGGCCAGAACACAGAAATTCTCGATTCCATCTTCTCAAGAACAGTTGCTCATCTAACTTTATCCACTCATATGCCGATGACTCGACCCTCCATTTTTCAACTTATTTCAAATCTGCAACATCTTTTGTTTCTAGAATTGCCCCACGTCTTAATCTTTCTGATTCTATTCTCGCTGATCTGGATAGAATTTCCGGATGGGGCCTCCTCAGCTTTGTGAAATTCAAATCTTTAAAATCCCAACTTCTACAAATCTCCCTCTTCAAAATAACCATGTCCTACCTTTCCTATCTCTTTCGATGGTTCTCTCGTCTCTCCTGTTGACAATATAAACATTCTTGGCCTTAACATAAACAATGGATGCTAGGGCGGTCTCAAAGAAGCTGGGAGTTCTGCTCAGACTGCGTGACTTTTTTCCTCTTCTCAGTTACTCCAACTATACAAGGGTTTCGTCAGCCCGTGTATGGAGTACTACTCTCATATCTGGGGGGCCCTGGTTTCACCCGACTTTTGACAGGTCGAGCCAAAGGCCAAAAGCTTATAAACTGTCCTGTACTTTCCAATTCACTTGAAACTCTATTTTTGAGACGTGATGTTGGAGCTTTGCCTCTTTTCTATAGGTACCACAGCGGCAAGTGCTCGAGGAAGCTGACCCTTCGCGTACCACCACCTTTACGACGCCCTCGTAGCATAAGGGAAGCAATGTCTGCAGACGAGTTTTGTGTTGACATTAGCAACTCTATGCTTGTTTACTGTGTTGCTTCCTTCTTTCCAGCCACTTGTGTTCTGTGGAATTCTCTTCCATCTTCTGTGTTTCCTGCTGAAAGTAATCTCCCTCACTTTAAGGCCTGCGTCTGTGCTCATCTGCGAAATCTGCATTAGATGACGACATTTTAATTGTTTTAAACATCCCTCTCCTGAATAGGGCTCTGGTCCGTAAGCGCATGGTATTAAAAAAAAAACTCCACATCAAGGATTCGGATTACACCTCTATTACATTGCAAAGTAGGTAGTGGGTGGTGTTGGATGAAGCTGCTTCGAGGAGCCTCGACAATATTAACTGTTAAGAGGCAAAAGCTGTATAAAAATTCAGCTATTTTAGTAGAAGGATAAGACCAGTGGTGAAAGCCGTCGCCAAATTTGGTCGAGGGTAAGACCAATAGTAAGAGTTTAGAAACAAGAAGGAAAAAACTGGTAATTTAACATTTTCAGGCATTAGTGGAAACAGATGCGAGAAGATAAAGGCTAATCAAAATTGTTCTCTAAGAATTGAAATTAGGTTTCAGTATGGCATGGTGATGTAAATTCTCTATAGATTCAGGATTGAAGAATAAAAGCTTGGTTTTGAGTTCAAGCGTTTTAATACGACGGAATTCCTGGTTGTTGCGCGACCTAAAACAACAAGGAGAGAACAGTTAGACGTTAAACCAATTTGTTTGTGTGATGTTTTAGTTAATGAAATGAGAAATGGATATGCAAACTCCAAGCTAAAAAAATTCACATCAGTTATGGATTTGTTCCATTCTGAGGGACCCCATTTTTAGAAACAGTAATCATATCCCATAGTTGGAAAGATTTTAACAGTATAAGGCAAAGAATTGGAAGTTAATAAAAAGGTTTAGTATGTTTGGTTAGTTTATCATCTCCCAGGCGAACATGGATACGAGCAAAGAACAGCACCAATTGTTTAAAGTTATAATTTATAAAGAAATATTAGGCAAGTTCATTCATTCAAAGTTATTATTTATAAAGAAATATTAGGCATGTTCATCAATTGTACCCTAAAAAGAAACACATTTGAGGTGATGAACATTGAAATCACCAAAGATTTACGGTTTCAAAGAAAGAAGAAGAAGAGAAGATATGCTTTATTTTGAAAGTTAGATAACATAAGAAATTTAGGACAGTTCTTAGAGATAGAAGGTAAATATAGAGCAGAGATCCAATTGGAAATAAATTGTCAAGAGAGCCAATTTGAAAATAAAATGAAAAATTCAAAAGACTCCAATTTGGAAAGAAGATAACTGACATCTTTGCAATATGAGTAATAGTCGTCTTTATTAGAAATTAGAGGACAGAGACAATAAAAGAGAACAGAGTTAGGTTTCCTATTGGACGCTCAAACCTCAGATTTCGGCAAAAAACAGAAGGTGTAGTTTAGGAGTTTTGAAGAAGAATGGTGGTATTCAACAAAGTGGAAATTAGAATAAAAATTGTGAATGTTGCAGGAAGAACAACGTGTTCCAAAACAGGTCATTGGTTTCCTGTCGGCATTAACCTCTGTCGGCATTAACCCATGTCGGCATTAACCCCCGACGGCCTTACTCCACCATCAGAGTCCTCCAGTTCGCAGGCGATGATAGGGAGGAACTGATAAGGGCAAACTTGAATCCTATCTCCTTGTGTATCCTCGAGATCAGACGTCATTATATAAAGTTTTGAATAAGAGTGTGAAGGTGTGAAAAAGGTAGTTCGTGTAAAGTGAAAAAGGATATAGAGTTCCTGCAGGGCATGCGGTTAGAACCCTAGCATAAGGTCGAAAGTACTCTGGATATACCATCTGTGTCAGTGAGAAGCGAAAATGACAAACCTTTGAGTACTGAAGTGAAGTGCAATGAAACGTTCCTACCCATCCCAAGACACTATAATGTCAATTGCATATATATGGTAGCTGGTTTTAGGTACCGCTGCCACTTATTTGTACTCCAGAAATGCTCATGCATACCTAGGATTGCTGATGCTCGTTTGAGCTCCCTACCTTCATTTATGGGAAAGCAAGTGGCAACTGCTGATTATATTTATATAGTAATATATATATATATAATATAATATTTTAAGTATATATAGTATAGTATTTACGTATATAGCTATTATAATATATATATATATATATTATTTATATTATTATTATTTATATTTAATTATTTATATTTTATATATATATATCAGATTTTTTTCTTACTAAGATTTTACTATACTCTTACTACTTACTACTATATATAGAACATGTACTATATATACTTATTAAAACGTACTTACTATATATGTATGTGTTTATTATATATATATGTGATTCTCAATATATATATGTTATATAGTATATATCTAGTTGTATAAGATTTTTTTGGAGATATCATCATTACATTTTGGGACTATAGTATTTATATACTATAGTTATATATTGGTGATTATATATGGATGTATTACGTATATTACATAGTATATAGTATATATATATATATATATATATATATATATTATACTATTATATAGTATAGTTATAGTATAGTATAGTACAGATATTATATATAGGTTATATTAAATCAATACCTTTAGGTGCCAGTTTGAATTATTTTTCATTTTATAATGTTTTAAACTAACACTTTTGATAAATTACAAAATAAGATACTAAAGAAGCAGTCGTAACCCTGACTTATGAGTGTAGTATGATGGGTGGGTATTATGATATATTAAATTTTTGCCTGGTGCTATTATCTTTAACCAGTATCGTCGATAAGCTCTATTATATCTATTTTCGTGATAGTGTGTTGAGGGAATGTTTATAGACGATAGTGATATAGAGAGCTTTACTCTTGCAGAATGACTCTGGGAATTTCTACATTTTTATTTAATCGCGATGAGATGTTATCTCTCATTAAATCTCCCTCGAAATGTGAATTTTTCATTATATAATATTATCATTACACTTAATTGATTCTATAACGTTTTTCTTTTTTATTGTCTGTGGTTTGAGAATGTATAGACCCAGTTCAATTAAACCTTTTCACTCAGATAATACGATTTTAAATTACATCGTATCTATTTGGTGTCCATACGTGTTAGTTATGTGAGTTCTCTTTTCCTCTGCATAGATTTAAATAACTATTGTTAGTTGGATCATTATAAAAATTTTCAAGAGCTCCTCAAATGCACAGATGGAGTGCAGGTATGATCTCTGCCTAAAGTGCACTAATCTTAAATCAGTCAAAATCTATCGATATTTCTTTCAGGCAAATTGAGATATATCGACTCAATACATTAGGATGTGTGTTTCTATGAAATGAAATTTTTTATTTTATAATTTTAATTTTTGCTATTTATCTATATAAGAATAAAATATCGGGCTTGAAATCCACTCTTCTTCTTTACTCATTTTCTGTAAATTTATATGCCTAGATATTTTATACATGCTCTAGCCAGATTACTTAAAGAACGTAGGGACTAAGACAGGCCTCGTTCGAAGACCTGTCGTCGGTGGATGTCGCTCTCTGAGGTGATGGCTCTCGCGCTGCTTGCTTCTCTTACATTCTTCCGTTCTCTGAATCATCTCTTCTCTCGCTCTCTGTGTGCGTTTTCTCTCATGACTAGCTCCTTCGGTCTGCGGTAAAATAGCGTCCTCGTATCTGCGTACTCTTGCTCTCTCATCTCTCTGCCTATATGGCTTCTCTTGCTCCGCGCCTCTTTTCCATCCTTCAGCATCTAGCAAACGTGTTCTTCTCCACAGCATTAAAATAAGATTCATATCATAATCTTAAAACATTAAAAATATTACTTTTCCTGTTAATTTAAAATTATACTATATTATTTACAAGAAAAATACATAAAATATTAAATACTTTGCACATTATCTTTTATCTAAGTCTTTCTCTACATAGTGTATTCGATGGGTGTAATACGTGTGCAAGTTTGAAGAAAGGAACAGCTTGTGAAAGCCCTTATTAAGAGTTAAGAGTAGTTCTGCAAATTAATAATCAAGGTGAGTAGCTCATGTGATTGCTGAGATTTGATAGATGCTTCGGTACAAGGAGGAATAATAGATTATTCAAGATGGATTTAATCAGAGCGCGGGGATCTAGCTTTTAAATATGATTGCTACCACTATATCGCTCAAACAATTCTAGATTCTCTCGATAGAGATATAAAGGTATCGGCCGTGAGAAGTCAGTAAATTACTTTACCTCTCTCACCCTACTTCCCATTTTAAATGTTATTTATCTTTATTATTTATATATATATATATATATATATTATATGATATTATATTAATTAATTATTATTATATATTTATATAGTTATTACTATTATTAACTCGGGTATTATTTAGTATATATATATATTATATATTATTATATATTTAGTATTTATATTAGTATTATATATTAATATATATATAATATATTTATATATATAGGTAAAATTTATTAGTGTATATATATGTATGTATTTATAGTATAAAAATTTACGAGTTTACTTAATACGCACTATCTCATCGGCCAAAGCACTAAGTCTTAGGGATGGGGAGTGCTGCTCGTAGTTTGTTGAAGTGTGTAACGTAAAGACTAGTAAGCATAGATAGAAAATATGCTTCTACTTCAGACGACCGTAACCGTTGATGTACGTAACTTGAGTGTTGTTTCCTTAGTTGGTCTGAATATATGGGTAGCTCTACAGTCTTAGCTAGCTGACGCCAGTTTAGTTAGCTTGCACTTCATGTACTTCTTTAGACCTATTATACGAGGCAAAAAACTTAGTAGCCGATAACTTACATATATTCCCAAGTTAGAATATTTAATCAATATATTTAGAAAATATTATATAATTTAATATTTTATGTTGGTCCATTTTTTGTAAATATTTGATAACTTATATACAATTGTAGGGATAAGTTAATACTGATATACTTTAAAATTGAATATTAACTCAAGACTCTTGATAGGTGTTAATTTTAAACATTGTCTTATCTCTCTGACGTGTTATTCTGGTAATGATACTCTGTTATATGATTGGAGGTGCGTTTATTAATTTTATATGTATTATATAGTGTACAAAAATATATATTTTCAATATGCTTTTAATTTTTCTTTAGCACAGAATCTCATTTACAAAGTGTTTCGTGATTCATGGGTAGATAGTATCGTTTCTATCGCTTATGTCATGGCTCTCCAGTCACTAAGTTCAGCAAAAATTCCCTGAGATTGTGATAGCTAACATACTTCCTCCAGTCTTAAGATTTGAGATGGGACTCCCGGAACCCGGCCCTGATCTCTCTTTTTATATTCTGTCATTGTTATCTTTTAACTCTAAGTATATTATTCTTATACGCAACTCCGTCTTTGAACAACACTTCTCTCGGTAGCGTGTTTAGTTTATATTTATATAGAGTACTAATAGGTAGATTTATAGGATATATTAAAGGCAAATTATTGAGAAGGTTATATACATTCTCAAAATAATGAGTACAATATATATTACTAAGTCATAGCTCTCTGTTCATGGCTAGATAGTATTGCTGCTAAGTTTTCATCATTATGAAAGTTCAAGTGAACCTGAAACCATACTAGAAGGTATTATGAAATTTGTCTACTTGACATTAGAATAGTCGTTAGATGCGCGCGGCTAAGGTCTATGTGAAGAGGTCGGATTGCTATGGTACTGCTGATGTAGATAATCAGGTAGGTGAAAGTTAGACGAATACTGGAGGAAAATAGATACAAAATAGCATGCTAATGCTTAGTCAGTTGATGTAGATGAGTTATTCACTTTGTATATCTATAGTAAGTTATAGGTTGAGTCACCTGAATATTTGATATATTAAACTGCCTCTAAGATGAGTACTGATCCATCTTTATTCAGTCTTCTATGAAATTAGTTAATATGCATAATTAATGATTTCGTATACGTTTCATAGTAGTTTCAGTGTTTTTTTCACTTAGGTGATTATTTTTTTAATTATCAATAACTTGTACTCATTCTTTGGTTATCGTTGCTATCTAAACTATTGTCAAAACTTGATTAGCTTTGATTCTTTCCTTCTTTTTAGGCTAGATCGTGATACTGTATATAACTTACTTATCTCTCTATGATGAGTGAGCATGTTAAGAATATGCGTGATTAGATGCTAGGAGTATGTAATAAGGTATACATAGATAATAGTAGTATGGAGTGAAGGTTATTTATATCGAAAGACTAGTGATAGTGTTATAACTTGCCAGTACATCGTCAATTTTTTCTCTGACGTGAATAATTAATTGAAATATGAAATTTAGATCAATATATTTAGTTTATATATTATATATACGTAAGTATAAGTATAAATTTATTTTTGAACTCATCAGAAATATCAGGTAAAATATATTCAAGGTCAAATAATGTACTAGCAGAAAAAATAATAAAAATAATTTAGATTACTTTCAATTTCTAAGAATTATTACGTTTCTTACTATTATTTTCCCATTCCTTTTATATTTTCCTATTTTTTAAGCATAACTACTATTACGTACCATATGTGCTTTATTGATTTCATACTATAGTGTCAATGAACTAAATCTGCTCTTCTCATTTTTTATAACTAAATAAGATTCATTTTCTCCTATTATACTCTTTTGTTTTACATCTATTTTTGCTTACATATAATTTCTCAATATCTATATATAATATATTATATTCTTACTATACAATCATGTTGATGTTGGGTGCCATTTTAAAATTGTTTTACTTTTCATTTGTCATTATAAATAGTATGTGTATAGATCAAATAGATGTGGCGTCTCTTTGATTCCTATAAGTGAATATATTTTAACGATTGCAATGAGTTACACTTTTATGTCAGATGTTGAGTCATGGATATTATGCTCATTTATAAATTTTTAAACGCGCATATCTTATTTATATTTGGGATTGTCCTGAAATTGTATCCAACACTTTTATTTCTCTATTTATTATTTTTTTCTCATTCTATGTTCTATCACATTAATATTATATATGTATAGTATACATGATATATATATAGTTGATATTATAGATAATATTTATAGTATTAGTATTTTAATTTAATGATTATATGTAATTACTAATATATTTAATTTAGTATTATGTAGTATGTTAGTTATAAGATATATTATATATCTTATATTATATATTAAGCATATATAGTATATATTTATATAATATATTTTGAGAATATATATTTAATATTATATATATATAGTAAAGTTATTATTTATTATATGGATCACATATAAAATAGTGTAATATATATAATGCCTGTTTTATGTAATGTTATTATAATTTGGAATGACTATCGGACTAATGTAGTAGTGGTTGTGATGTCTCGTAATTGTCAGCCTGTTATGATATAATTTTATTCTTCACCATTCGGTAATAATTCGTTCTACCGATTTTGATTTAACTTATATTTGAATAAATTTTATAAGCTTCCCAACAACACTCAATAACTGATTACAATACACTAATCTAATATTATTAAGTTATATTATATAAATAATGGTTAATTAAGTTAATTATGATAAGTAAGATACAAAGATTTTATAAGTATATTACTGTATTAGTATATAATTTATTATATGGGTAATTATAATATAGTTCTACTTTTAATATATATATATATATTTTTTTTTTAGGTAAAAATTCATTAGAAATAGGTTTATTACTTCAGCAATATTTTGTATTTTGATCATTGATTCCTTTCATCTAATTGGAGTTATTGCATTTAATATTAGATATTATACTTTTTTTCATCTGTCGTTTCATTTATTACAGTTATTGTATTTCTACGTATGACGAGGCAGTTGGTTGCTATACAATTACGGCGATAATATAAAACTATGTACCACTCAAGTGATCCATATATTATCTCTCTAAATAACTTATATCCTCGGTTTATTAGCATTTTATTGCATTCTTTCTGTGCAGTCTCTGACTGACTGACTATATAGTTCACATGTCTCCAGTGTGTGTGTTAAGTTATCTTTTGAATTACTTAAACTCGCAAATAATTTCAGGCTTCGAAGTTTTCGAAAATAGCGCTATATCACAGTCTCACACGTGAAAATAATTAAATTACTCGATAATTCAGGTGTAAATATGTGATTTCGCTATACCGTGTTCCTAATTACATATAGGAACTAGGTTTGTTTCCTAATTGATAATATAATGCGACTATTATATCTCTTTAAACTTTCTAATCGGGTAAAATTATACACACATTTAGCTAATAAGAAACGCAGGGTAAATTAATACTATAAAAATCACTTCTCCTCAAGGTTCCAATCTATATATATCTCTATTACATATACCTTAAATCATAAAATCCTATATAACTCAGTATATCACGTTATTAAATCATAACCTATATACTTATAATCCTTAACCTAATTATCACTTATAACCTAGATCACTATTATACCTATATCCTAATCACTAAATAACCTATATACTCCTAACTTATAATCCTCACTAACCTTACTAACGTAACCTTATACCTAAAGATATGTCAAAATTATCTATAGATAGAATAAGCCTAACATAATCTACAAAAGGTAACAATTTTTCAAAGAATTAATAATAATATTCTAACTTTAGCTGTTTATTTCGTCATAATTACTAAGCTAAGCTAGTTAAACAATATAAAAATAATTATAATAATCTATATACCTATTATAGTCTATTAACTATGAAAATTAAAAGTAGTATGACCATATTAATCTTACTCTTTACTCATTCTCTCTTTACTATATATATATATATTTATTATACTATATTAATTATATATATATAATTATATTAATATATTATATTTAATTATTAATTTATATGTATAATTAATATATATATACTATCAGTATATATAGTAGTATTAGTTAATATGTATAATTAGTATATTATATATTATATATATAATATATATATGAAATATTATATTAGTCATTACTAGTATCATATGGTATATTATTATTAACACTACTAATTATGATAGTATATTATAATAATTATAATTTACTATTCATATAATAATATTACTGATATATTAAATATTAAACATAAGTATTTCGAGTAAGTTTCGACCATGAACACATAATTATCTTATTCTAATAATTATTATGCTATTATTTAGAATTAAGATAAATTTTATAATTTTTATGATGGTTAATAATTTTCATATATTTCATATAAATTTAAATTTATATTTTAATATTAATATTATGTATTTCAACTCTCTCTCTCTCTCATTTACATTAAACGACCGTCATATATATATATTAATAGTATATATATATAAAAATATACTATAGTAATAGACAATCTTAAATAAGATACTAGTCTCGAAGAATAGTTATACCCTTTTGGTCAGAATGCGATCAGTTACCGTCTCTTTACTACTTTATATTAGTTAACATAAAACGCATTATCCAGAATATGGATTTTTATTATTTATACCACCACGATTCTTAATAATTATATAAGTAGGGTCTTGCTCACAATAAGAAGACATATATTATGCTATTATGACTAGTCATACTTGCGTCCTAATAGTAGCGACTATGAGTGAATCCTAGGAGTAATAAAGAGACACCCAGACTTCAGATCTCAAGAAACCTCATACGTCTCTATCCAGACTAGTGGATCGTGACATTATCTGACTACTTGCTATAAGCACACTGACTCCGGATTCATCGTAAAGTGCTAGCTCATATCTATAAACGTGACTTCTCCCTCAGCATGTGATCTACATTCGGTATTATAATAATTTATTGGATCTCTATTAGGTCTAGTTCTATGTGTTCATACTAATCGTCTATCACATATTCGAGGATTTTCTTATCGATACTTTGAAATGAATGTGAAGCAACGTTAATCTTTCCCTTTAAACTTTAAAAGAGATTGTCTGAATTCTATCATTTTCAACGTTGCTCCACGCAATTGTTACTTGGAGGCACTGAGACTAATGGACTCCTATATATGGAGGTTTCCAATATATGCTCGTTAAGCGTGGCATAATTGCTCCTAATTATTCGAAGTGTACTATTAAATGGGATTCAACCACTTATCCGCTATTTCACTTATTTTTTATGTATAAATGATTTCCGCTTAAACCTTTTCCTATTAAGCCTCTTCCTGTTTCATTCTATACTCATTATTGATCAAGCTCATAATATTTGATTCTTCTCGTATACATACCGATAGTACTTTTGAAAACTTATTTTACGGTGTGTAGCATTGATCATCATGGATACTCATTAAAAAACATCCTTATATATAGTTACTGGACCCTTTCCTTTGGATTCTTACTGGATTTTGGATCTAGATTGTAATCGGGCTCTATTTTGATATTAACATTGTGATAGATAATATATATGTACTAGATAATGTATTATTATATTATATTTAAAATTAAATTATTATAATAATAAACATATTTTGATAATTCCGTTTATCGTTAATTTAACCGATTTTTATGTTATTATGTCAAACAAGATACTACCCACTTAAAAAGGAAATTAAATGGACTATTATTACTCTATATATATTTTAAATTAAGATTTTAATTTATTATGAGAATTAAATTAATAAAAAGAATTATTGTTAATTATTACTATAATTCTTAGCGACAGTCTTAATTCAAAGTATTTATTACTTTTGCAGAGTAGAACTATCTCCTTTCTCTCAGCGCCTCAAAGTTCTAATCCTCTGCGTTGCTAAGCTAGGTCTAGTCGTATTCTTGGTCTTATTACTTCTCAAAATATCTACTTTTCTCTAATCATCTTCTCTTATTTTCTTTTTATTTTCTCTTTACTCATTTTCAATCGTAGTTCCATAAATATACGGGCTCCTCTCGTGATGCCTCCTCATAATATATATTATCAGGTATCCTAGATCGCGCCTCAGCTCATATGATCCTCTGTGCGATTATGCTCATCATGTGGCCCGACCTCATATAGCTCTCACACGCTCACCTCTCTCTAGGAGTGAGTATGATCTCTACTTCTCGTGCTCTCTA
>JABUQX010048467.1:25000-33550 GCA_015478945.1 Trachelipus rathkii | reverse complement strand
GCTCAAACTGTGCAGTGTAGTGATACAGGAACGGGTATTACACTACAAGATTACGTTGACAATTCTAATTTATATGCTTATGAACTAACAGCCGACCTTTCTTCGTCAGCCTCTACTCATTTAAGCGCTGTAACGAGTGGATCATTAGGATTGAATTTAAATTTTGCTTCGAGCTTACAGGTTCCTGTTTCAGTCATGGTCTATATGGAATACCAGAGTCTCATTGAAACTAGACAGGGTTAGAAACGTGCTTCTAAGCGGCTAACCATGAACGAGGCTGAACTTGCCGTGTTACTGGCGTCAGTAAAGGGTTTCAAGCATACATATGCCAGTAATGAATTAGAAGATATAAAAATAAGAGTAAACGAAGGGTTGATATTTAACACTTCACCTAGATGGGAAACTGCTCAGGGACATTGGGCTGTACTGTACAAACTTGATGAAAACTGTATGATTCTAGTTGATTCACTGCATCAATCGACGTTATATTCATCCCCTTATATAAAGCAATTCCTAAGAAACAATAATTCGAGCTACATGAAAACCTTAACGTTTCCGATACAATCATACTCGTCACAGTTATGTGGACTCTATGCCGTTTACTTTTTACAAGGATTACTTAAAAAGCGCCCTCTTGAAGATCTCGTTAATGTATTCTCAGCTGGAAATCCCATACTCAACGATTTTATTATTGTTCAGGAAATTCTAAAAATGATGTAATTTTACTCAATAAAAGAATATTTTTTATAATAGCGTTTCAGTGTATGATTCCTCATCGTATTCCATCTATTTTAAAAAGAAAACTATAGCGGTATAATAATATTTTCCTGTATATAATATAATAATATATATATATATATATATTATATAATATATATATATATATATATTTATATATATATATATATTATATATATATATATTATATATATATATATATATATTATATATATATATATATATATATATATATTAATAGATTTAAGACTTGTTCTTTCATTTGAAATTACATATATATTCTTCATTTGAAATACATATGTAAACTTTAAAGAGTACTAGTTAACCTTTACGCACATTAGGCTTAAAATATATACCCTAAGGGCTAAATTCTTGCGTATAAAAACCTTGACGTCAAGGTATATTTAGTCAGAGTGTTTCAAGTACTCCCGCGTATTGTGTGTGAATTATATATACTCTAATGTAAAAATATTTTTTATATATATATATATATATATATATATATATATATATAAATATATATTTATGATTAATCATATATTATATATATATTAAATATATATATAATATATATATATATATAATCTATAATATATATATATATAAATATAATATATATATATATAATATATATATTATATATATATATATATATATATATATATATATATAATAATATTTCATTTTTCTTTTAAAGTTTTAAACTCTTTGGAAAGAATTACGAAATACTATAAAGGGAGAATGGTCGTGGCAAATAATCAAGAAACGTGGACTTAAAACGCCACTTTCAGCGGTTATGAGAAAACTGTATCAGAAACCGTACTCGTTAGAAGTAGTTCGAAGAGGTGCGGAACGAGTAGAAGCGTGCGGGGACCTATGAAAAGGCTGTGAAGCTGATTGATGAGCAAAAGACAGAATACACCCAAGCCGTGCAAAAGGGTAAGTGCCGTTAAATTATTATATTATTATTTATTATAATTAATTATTATTATAATTATTATTTAATATATATATATATATATATATATATAAATATATATATATTATAATATATATATATTATATATATAGATATATATATATATATACACAGGGGACATTGATATATATATAATATATATATATATATATATATATATATATATATATATATATATATATATATATATATATATATATATATTCATATTTATTTTACAGCGTAAGGTGGTTGAACCGAACGAGAACGAAATACCCCTTCCTGTACCAGCGAACACTAATGAAGTTGATCTTGATATATCTACGGATAATGATGAGGAATATGTGCGAGCGTTACTTGAAGCTGAGAGAAAGATGAACTTATTTCTTAATCCTCAAGCTACTGATAATAGGATTCGACCTAGAGTAAGTTTCTTAAGCGTTATTATATTCATAGACGTTATTACAATAGATATTCTTTTATATATATATATATATACTTATAATACTATTCCATTACAGTGTGATAATGCTCAATGTGTCCAAGGGTCAATGTGCCAACAAAGTCAGAGGTGATCGGAATGCAATTAGTCCTGTTAAGAGAAGGCTTATATCCAAGCTCGAACGCCGTAAGCTTCAACGGAATAATGAGGAACGAGACAGAACAGAAGCATCAGTCAGTGTTACGGAAGAGGAGAGTACTGCTCAACCTACTGAAGGATGTATTTCTACAAACCAGCCCAATGAGAATGGAAATCAAGGAACGGTATGTACATTTCAATACACGATTTTCCTATACATCTCTATAACAATCTGCATTTAGTTTTTTACATTTACATATATGTTTTCTTCCTTCTATAGATTACACGTAGGAAAACCCGCAGTCCTAATAAGAAGAGGTTGATCTCCAAAGTTGAACGTCGCAGACTTCGTCGTATCGTAGAAGCCCAAAACCAAACTGAGTCAACAGGTCGTGATACAGTAGATGGTAAATCCAATCCAGATCGTACAGGCCGTGATTCCTCAGGTGCTTCTAGGCCTCTCAACGCTGAGACGGAAAAACAAGGAGAGGTAAGCATATTTCAAATTCTGGAATACGTATATATTACACCTATAACAATCTACATTTAGTTTACACGTTTCTTTTTCTCCTTTCAACAGAAATCATCTGGACTACCTCAACGCAAACAATCAGACTTAAATACTGGTGTGTCCGATGACTCTCCAAATACCCGTGCAGCTACCCCCGCTCCCTTATCTGAAACGAATTCCCCCACTTCGGAATCGTCGGTAAGTTACAATCTAATTATTCTATATATTACTGAAAAATATTACTGGAAAAATATTGTTACATAATAGTATGTACACGATTGTTTATGAATTTTCATTCTTTTTCCAGAAAAAGCAGAAACAGAAAGGGCATCCAGGCCCTCTTGTAGATGACGGGGCTGTTGCGGGTCCTTCACGCGTAGAGGTGTTTCATGACGATGAGGAGGAGGAGGTTGATGAACCCCCTGCACCTTTCTCGACAGAATTATTGAAGGTAACACGTGAAGGATCTACGCGTAATTCAGGGATTATCGATCAGCACCGCTTCAGAGTACGTATCGACACCAGACGGATCTTTAACGGCACTCGAGACATTAACGATGTGTTAGTAGCTGTCATACACAGCGTGATAGAACAGGTAAGACGAGTAGTGACATATCGGGAATATACCCTCCGGGCAGGTTTCCTTTTTACGGATAGGAATGGGGGGCAATTCCACATACGAATTCCTCATGAAGAGATATCTCGACCAAATCTCGCGCAGTATCTGTCGGACCGTTTTCTAGAGCTCTTTCAGTCTGGTGACCAAG
This sequence comes from Trachelipus rathkii, assembly GCA_015478945.1. Lineage (NCBI taxonomy): Eukaryota > Metazoa > Arthropoda > Malacostraca > Isopoda > Trachelipodidae > Trachelipus > Trachelipus rathkii. The sequence continues at coordinate 29,996 of JABUQX010048467.1, read as the reverse complement.
CCATGTTGGACGATTTCATTGTAGATGTGCAGATATGTCATAATCCAGAGGGTAATGGTCCAATTGACCCTTCATCTGTGAACTTTATACATCCCCACGTCAATAAAGTACACCTAAGTATATATAACGACAATAGGGAAATAACAACCAGTGTGGGATGTGGGTTCAGGGCTATAGCAGCATGCTATAAGCTCCACACTCATGTACCTAAAAAGCCAGACGAAGATGCACCTAAAATACATACATTTACACCTCAGAATCTACATAAAATAGGTGGACAGATCGCAATTCGCTGCGGACTGACTTATGAAGTACCCCTAAAGGCAGATGATTTTGCCGTAATAGAGGAAACACTTAAATGTAGGATATTTGTTTTTGCTAAAGATAAGAACGACAAACTCGAGATAGTGTTTAAACCGCATGAACAGAATAGGGACTTACCTCTTTTTGTAATAGGCTATGATCCCGAAGAAACCCATTATTATCCTTTTCCAGGAGATTCCATCAAGATAGCTTTAGGTAGTGTGGAGCCTGAGAATATCAAGGGGCCAGTTTTTTGTCATCAATGTTATAGTTTCACAGATCATTTAATTAATCATTTACAAAACGAATGCACTGAATACAGATGTGGGCAATGCTTAACTTACAAATGTAAAGCTTTGCCGGGGGACACATCTACGCTTTTACACTGTGATGATTGCAATCGGGATTTCTATAATGAGGCTTGTCTTAAATTGCATAAAGACCTCACATGCAAATACCTTAACGTATGTACATTATGCGATAATGAGATAGTAGCTGATAAACAGGGCAAACACCGACATGACTGCATGCATATTCAGTGTGGGCTATGCATGGAGAAGTATGGAATAGAAGGCGATAACCACCAGTGTTTCATGAAGAAAATCAAGGTTCCTACAGATGACGCTTTCGCCAAGCGTAAGCCCACCTTTACATTTTATTATGATATCGAAACCTATAATCATAATAGTCGTGAAGAGGAAGGAGGCCGCATAAAAACAGATATGCTGCCATACATTCTAGTGAGTATGCTAGTATGCAGTAACTGCGGTGAGAAAGAACTAGACAATTCATCACCGTGTGAGACTTGTGGAACTGGCCGAACTGAAATATTCAAGCTGAATTTGGAAGCAGCCGGCGAGTATGAGAAGTGTCCTGTCGATCTATTTCTCAACTTTATATTCAGATTTGCTGAAAAACACAAGAAGTCAAATATACTAGTTGCAGCTCATAATGGCGGTAAGTTCGACAATCAGTTTGTTTACAGCAAACTGCTTGCCAGACCTACCGTCCATTCCATATCTTCCAACCCTGTGAAAGCGTGGAACCAAAATAATAACTATGACAGCTAACCACAATATCCAGTTTAAGGACACGTTAATGTTTATGCCCTGTGCACTGAAAAAACTACCTTAAAGCTGCATGCGGCATTACAGGGGGAACTTTCTAAAGGATTACTTTCCTTACGTTTTCTTACCCTCGCAGAATATTAAATTACAAGGGTTAAAATTCCGCCTAAGGAAACTTTGAGACCACATCGCCATCGGTCCGACAGTTGATGATAATGTGTTCTGATGTTTTTGAAGCGTTGGTATCAAAACATTAACAATAAGCGACTACGATATCATGAAGGAATGTACAGCGTACATGCGTTCAAGATGTTATATTTCGTTCGTCAATACCTTCGAGAAATCAGGGGATCTTCCCCTTTAAAGGGATCATAAAGTGGACTCTGTTCTACTTGATTGTTCTACCCATTTGCTGCATTACGTTCAGGGTATATAAAATGCACTATATGCCTGCAAACACACTGGCCCATATAGGACGTACTGATGATTCAAACTACTCGTATGATGGGGTGAAATGGCTCACATTCATGGAGATGTATAAGGGTCATCGAATCGAACATGCAAGGAATGGTGGCGAGCGTAAATTTAAAATCAAAAACAGGTACCTAAAGCCCGACGGCTACGTTGAAATTCCAGCTGAAGACTACGTGCCCTTTGACCTTAATGAGTTCTTATCTTCCCGGCAACTCAACGTTAATGAACAAACGATAGAACTGAATAACAGACGACCCCCTCCTCCAACTGGTACAGCAATGAAGAAGATTGTCTTGCTCTTCCACGGCTGTGTATTTCATGGGCACCAAGCATGTAAGAAAGGTTTAGAAAGTCTCCATGGCGTGTCAAGTCTTGATAGGTACAGTAAGACCATGAGACAAGAAGCGGATTATAAAGCACAAGGGTATGAAGTAATTAGAATATGGGAATGCGAATGGACGAAAATGAAAAAAGAGTGTGAGGTCACTGTTGTAAACACCAACGACGAAACACGAACTGAGAAGCTAGGTAGATATGTCCAATCAATTGGAAATGAACTTGCAAATGCGAAACTAGAGGTAGGGGAAGCCTTGTACGGTGGCCGTACAGAACCCTTCGTCTATTACTTTCCACCGACAGAAGGCGTTCAATTGAAGTACCTAGACTTCACTTCATTGTATCCTTTTGTCCAGAAAACAAAACCCTTTCCAGCCGGGACACCCACGAAACTTGTAGGTAGGGATCTTCCTTCCATAGAAAAGTTCGTCCAAGAAATGGATACCACTTATTTCGGCCTCTCGTATGTTTCGGTATTACCTCCTAAGAATCTGTACACTCCTGTCCTCCCTGCCCGCTATGACAATCGGCTAATATTTTCACTTTGTAGAACATGCAGCGCATCCGGTTATGAAGGCAAGTGCAGACACAACGATAACCAACGTATGTTAAAAGGCGTATACTGCAGTCCTGAGTTGGAATTAGCTGTAAAGAAAGGCTATGAGATCAAAAAGATCCACGAAATATGGAAATTTACTCCTTCAAATGACATATTCGGCAAATACGTTGAAACATTCTTGAAATGGAAAACTGAGGCTTCAGGGTTGCCAGATGGAATAACCGATAAAGACTGTGAAGAATTCTTTCAATACCTGCGAGATTTCAAGGACATCGAGGGCGTAACACTTGATCCAGGTAATATTAAAAGTAATCCTGGAATGCGATATATTGCCAAGCTTCTCCTCAATTTATTATGGGGAAAACTAGCTCAACGTATTCCCATGAATGAGGACATCGTGTGCACGAGTTACGCCCAGGTCTGGGACTTAATGAAGAGAGCGGATCTTAAGGTTAGAAATATCATTGTAGCGGGTGATAAACATATAGTTGAAGTCACACATACTGGCTTCACTAATAAAACGGCAAAGGCCACAAATGTAGCTGTTGCGTCCTTTACCACAGCTTACGCTAGGGTCGGAATTAATAAACTTCCTCATTCTCATAGGTCAGAGGCGATACTATACGTGATCCGATAGCTGCGTTTTCACAGCCCGTGAAGGCCAATATATTCCTGATACTGGAAAATTCTTAGGAAACCTGACGGACGAGATAGGACCCGGGGATATAGCTGATAGTTTCGTGTGCACTGGTCCCAAATCCTACGCCATTCGAGTAAAGAAGAATGACTCGAGTTTTGCGTATATCTTAAAAGCAAAAGGATTAACGTTGAATAAGGACACCGAGCACATAATTAATTTCCAAGGTATGGCTAAGATTAACTTTGATAAGATGATTAAGGATGTGGAGAAGACCAAGAATCGTGATTGGATGGTCTTAAACGACGATAACCACTTCTACAACATGATCAAGGATACAGACGTAACAGCATTAGCTGTTACTCAAATGATGAGTGAAGATGGTGAATCTTCACTTCACAAAGATATCCATAATCTAGACGACTCCGCTCAGCCACACGTAAATAATGATAAACATTACCGTGAAGTGAGGGTTCCTGATATGAAAATGCGAGCCAATAAAGTAGGTAATGTCACTTTAATAAATGGCATAAAAAGGTTCCGCCACACCTCAAATAAACGGAATCTTGTTCTAGGTAGTGCCCGCACTGTAGCACAGGGATTTGATGGAACGTTAATTTCATTGCTAAAATAAAATATAATTTCATTGTAATGTACAAATATAATATATGTATATATTGTTAAAATAAAATATTTATTTGTTTTATAATATATGTATATTTTACTAAAATAAAATATTTATTTGTATTACTCTTTCATTACCATTTTTATTTATCTGTGTTTCCATTTATTTCTATTTTATTTATCTGTATTGCCAATTATTGATTTTTATTTATTTGGGTTGACAATTATTGATTTTATTTTTTATTTGTGTAAAGTCATAGAATGGGTAATGTATAAAGGTAATAAAGATAAAAAACTGTAGGTGTCCTCATAGCGCAGTGTATTAAGCGCATGTACTTCAGGTGTTATTGTATGATGAAGGTATGAAACCTTAACATACAGAGGTTCACGTTACCAATAGGGATGGGGAGTTCTCTGGTAATTAGTACTTAAAGGACCGGAAACCCGGGATACTCCGGTTGACATACGCTCACATCCACGTTCGGGCTATGAAGATACCTTTTATTTCGGGCTGCGGATTTGAACCAGCGGTCCAGGCGGGCGGGAAAACGCGACGGGCGGGAAAACGCGACGGGCGGGTGGGCTTGCGGTTGCGGAGGATTCGAAACAACAAGGTTAAGACATCACAAAAGGGCTAAGCCCCTAAAAGAATCAACAAAAATTACCGTGGGCAAAAAATGACCCATGGACGAAAAAAATTAGGGTGGGGTAAAATAGGGGGGCAATACGTACGACGGAGGCTTCGCCTCCATCTGGCGCAACCCTTCTTCGAAGGGTTGCTAAAAATTAGGGTTGCCAGAAAATTAGGGTTGCCAGAAAATTAGGGTTGCCAAAAAATTACGGTGGCCAGAAAATACCGTGGGCCAAAAATGACCCATGGAAGATCAAAGGGGTGGTCAAAAAAAGGTCAAGGCAAAAAAAGTCAAGGTCAGGTAAAAAATTTGGGCTCAAAAAAGGTCAAGGTCAAAAAGGTCAAGGCCAAAAAAGGTCAAGGTC
>JABUQX010048467.1:10000-15000 GCA_015478945.1 Trachelipus rathkii | reverse complement strand
ATTCGCTGTACTTCGTGTCTGAAGTGAAAGGTTACGTTGTGAAATCATACCCTAGACAATTTGGTTAATTTTATTTTGTGTTTTGAATAAATGAACTTCGGGAATTGTCACGTTATTTATTGACATTTGTCCCATCTTGTGACAATAAATTGGGGGCTCTGTCCGGAATTAGTTTCTGAAAGAAAAGAAGTATATTACGATCAACAAATTAGAGGTCTTGTCTGAAATAACTTCTAAAGGAATATCACAGCCGTTTATTTTTTTGAGTAAAGACAACTCTTGTGAAACAGATATTGATATTTTAGCCTCTATTAAGATTTACTTTTTGAAATATGGATATTGCGGCACTAGCAAAGAGCGCTCTAGACCTTGGATTAAAGGGAAAAGAGGCTAGAGAATTTATAGCTGCTGAAAGAGAAATTGCTAAAGAAGCAGCTGAAAGAGAAAGAGAAGCTGCCAAAGAAGCAGCTGAAAGAGAGAAGCTTGCCAGACAAGCATGCCTTGAAGAGAAGCTGCCAAGGAAGCTGGCTGAAAGAGAAGCTGCCAGACAAAGTGCCTGAAAGAGAAAGCTGGCCAGAGAAGCAGCAGAAAAGGGAGCGATGCAAGAAGCAGAGAGACAAAGAAAGCCCGAAAGGGAAGGCAGCAGAGCGACAAAGGGACAATGAAGCTAGAGCCTCAGGAAGAATGGAATTGCAGGCAGGCAATAATAATCATCAACAAGTTGTAAACAATAACGATGTCAAGGCAAGGGTGCCTAAGCTCCCTCCTTTCGCAGACGACAGAGATGAGATAGATTGCTATCTTGAACGCTTTGAGAGATTTGCGGAGGTAAACGGATGGGAAAGAGGAAATTGGGCATCCCACCTTAGCGCCTTATTGACCGGGAAAGCTCTAGTCGCATATTCTCGCATTCCTAAAGAAGATTCAAAAGATTATGACCAACTGAAGAATGCTCTCCTGTTGTGTTATAATTTGACAGAAGATGGCTACAGAATAAAGTTTAGGAATGCAAAGGCATACAACGACGAAAGACCCATACAGTTCATCGACAGATTGAAGAACTATGTCATGAAATGGACAGAACTGGCAGAAATTAATAAAGACTTTAATGATATCATCAATTTGATAGTAGCTGAGCAGTTCTTAAACACATGCCCGAAGGAACTGGCAACGTTCTTACGAGAAAGAAAGGTCAATAAGCTGGATATCATTGCTCAAGAAGCGGAGAACTACCTCCTGGCGCATAACAAAAACTTGGCATCAACAATTAGTAAAGAAGACCCTTCTAAGAATGAGGAAAAAGACGTCAACGAAAATTTTAAATATCTTGAAAAATCTAAATACCAGTCCACGTGCTTCAAATGTGGGAAGAAAGGGCACAAGGCCATTGATTGCAAGAATTACAGCCCCTATAGGAAAGACGATCAATATAGAAACTACAACAACAATCGTTCTAACAATAATTGGAGAGAAGGGGCCAAAAAGAGCGGCTGCCGCCATAACAGTTGATATTAAACGTAGGGACTGTGAGGGGGTCTCCGATATTACACCGACACGCAGAGATTTGAGTACTGATGGAAACCCTGACCTTACGAAACACATTGATGACAACAATAGGATTGCTTTAGCATGCGGCAGAATGATACCTGTCGTCGGAGTCGCATGCGTAAAGAGTGATGCTGCAAGACACACCGCCCAGAATGCGATGATGCCTGTTGTCGATGGAATGATCAATGGAATGGCGGGAAACGTATTAAGGGACACCGGTTGCGACTGTGTTATCGTTAAAAAGAAGTATACGTCGGTTGACCAGAGAACTGGGGAGAGAAAACAAATACTACTGATTGATAATACGATTAGGGACGCACCCGTTGTTATGATTGACGTCAATACACCTTACTATACGGGCCTTGTCGAAGCCATAGCTCTGGACGATGCCATATTTGACTTAACAATAGGGAATATTCCTGGTTTATGATTGACGTCAATATACCCTACTATACGGGCCGTTTTGAAGCCATAGCTCTGGACGATGCCATGTATGACTTAATAATAGGGAATATTCCTGGTGCAAGGAATGCAGAAGACCCTGTTGATAGTGCAGTGGTGTCGCGCGCGGGGGCAATGAATAGTTCTCAGAAGGAAACGCCGGATGTTTTACAGATCGCGTGCGTAGGTGTGGTGGATTTGGAAGAGTGTTAAAAGGAAGAATTAGATTTTGTTAGGATGACCCGATCGTCTTAGGGAACTGCGTACCTAAGGAGATCGTCAGTGATATTAAGATTAAGGCCAAGATAGATGAGGATAAGAAGACGGAGATAAAAGAGAGAGTAAAAACATTGGAGAATGATGGAAAGTCAACAATGTCAGAGACTGATTACCTTTCAAGAAAAGTAATAGAATTTGAGCGTCGAATTCAAGAGCTTGAAAAGTCAAAAATTCATTCGGCAGATTTAAGTCGTACTCAGGAACAACTTAGGAGACTTTATGGAGAATTTGCTTCTAAATGTGAAGAAAATTCAGGCCATATTTCTGAGATAGTAAAGCTCAAGAACGAATTACACAATCGCCAAATTGAATTAGATGAAGCCAGGAATGAAGTTACAGCAGCTCGATGCGCCGCCGAAAATATTGCCGCGGCTGAAAAGCGAAAATGCGAATCTGAGTTCGTCTCCATTCAGCAGATTATGAGAGAGAAACTTACTTCAGCGGAAAACGAAGTTCAGCATCTCAGATCTGTTATAAAGAAATTAGGAAAGGAGAAACTTCGTTATCAAGGCTTACGTGAAGAGTTAATTGGAGGCAGTGATCTGAAAAGAGAAGACTCTTTGAGTCGGAATGATATTTCTGCTATTGTAGAAATAATTTTGAAGAAGATTCAAAGTCTCAGTACTGCACATTCTACAAGTTCGAATGCTAATTTATTGGAGGAAGTTGCGATTGGTAGTGAATCAGTGAAGAAGCCTGAAATGATAGATGCATCGGTTGAGGATTCGATGGTTGATATTTCTAGCGAAGTTAAGGATGAATCTATGGAAGGACCTAAAGACAAGTCTTTAGATGAGTCTAAAGAGGAAAAGAATCTAAATCTTGGGAAAGTTAAAAAGAAAGGGATTCTCAAACATCCAGTTGAGAAGAGAGTTAAAAGGAAAAGAAAGATCGCTGGAAAAGTTGTACTAGAAGCCAAGAATAAAGCCGTTGCAGAAGGAAAGGAAACACTTTTGAAGGAAACACACTTGATTCAGAAAACACCCACTGAAGATTTGAGATTACCTGACGAGGATTGGGATGTGAAGCTCAGTATTTTGTTAAAAGAAAAGCCCCAGTTTTCTTTCTTAATAGGGGCGTGTGTTATGTTATTAGGCATATGGAAAGTGAGATTCTGAGCTCCGCAGAACTCGTCGGATAGATTTGAAATTGATTAATTTAAATACGATTTTATTTGAATATATTTTGGATAAGTTTTTTATTTTGAAAATATTTTAAGAACAATTTTATTTTGGAAAATAAAATTGTCTCGTGGGAAGAAAGTCTCACAAGGTGACTTCACACCTGATATCGTAGATACGGTGAAAGATCATAAATAGAAGGTAATTGATTATTACCTGGTTCTCTCTGGGATTCTACCTTTGGTTCTATCATTGGAATACGATTCAACGTGTGGATTCTATCAGTAATTGAGTACATCATCATTGAAGATTTATCTTATCTCTTGTTTTACGATATAATTGAAGAGACCTGATTCAAGAAAGCTCTGCTACGTTAGTGAGTCTTAAGAAGAATACAGGCTAGATTATTATTGGATCGTTTAGAAGACAATTGAGGAATATTGTTCTTGAGAAGAGATTACGAAAGTCTTGTGAGTACTCAGAGTGAAATACTATAGAAAGGATTGGATAGTAACCAGAGAGGGACTTGAAGGAAGCTATTGAAAAGTAAAGTCATATTTGACGTAATTGAGAAGTTGTCATATAAGCGAGATCATTGAGAGCGACTTTCTAGCTGAATTCATGAAACTAATACATGTGATTGTAAAGGATTTACCATCTAATAGGAAAGGACTACTGATACGTCTGTGAAGTCGCATCTTAGGACTTTTATAGATATTCTTGCTTTCCTTAAGACTGTTTTGACTATTCCTGTACTTCGTGTTTTATAAACGCTCGGGGATTACGTTGGTAAATCATAACCCTAGAGGGAACAATTTTTGGTTAATTTTTATTTTGTGTTTTGATAAAGAACTTCGGGAATTGGTCCACGTTATTTATTCGACATTTGTCCCATCTTGTGAAACAATATATATATACTATTATATATATATATATATATATATATATTATATATATATAATATATATATATATATATATTATATAATATATATATATATATATATATATATATATATATATATATATATATTAAGTATATATATATTATATTATTATATACCTTATATAATATATATTATATATATATATATAGTATATATAATGTGTATATATAATATATATATCATATATAATTATATATATATATAATATATATATATATATATTATATATATATAAAATATATTATATATATATAAGGACTTACAAAACTCCCAAGGGTCAAGGAAAACCATTTACTTGCATTGTGAAATTTCGAATGCTAAATATCGTGATAAGCGTGAATGTCAAACAAAAGAATTTGGAGATATAAAAGTGAGAAGATTGTTCAAATTTTACATGCAGAACGCATGAAATCTACCCAAAATTTATAAAAGATTTATAAAAGGTTAACACAAACAATATTATTTCATGTTAACAATGCTAATTTTCCGGCTTTGACAGGCGTGCCGGTCTTTTAACACACCCCTTTTCTTGTGCTATGGGAATCTAACTGACTTTATCTCCCCCCGAAACTACCTCGTTCTTGGGACTCCTTCCTTTTGCGTCACCCCCTTTTTTTCATTCCCACCAAGTGGAAAGTTTAATATAAAATACAACCGTTAGAAAT
>JABUQX010048467.1:0-2500 GCA_015478945.1 Trachelipus rathkii | reverse complement strand
AGGGCCACAGTGTTCCTCCACTAAGTCCCAAGGGCCAAATCTAGCTAACTCATTATACCAAAGTTTCGAATACCGGAGCGGAGCAGGACGCGATCTGAAAGTAAAATTATAAGTTAATTAACTAGTTGGTGTTTGTGTATAGTTTTTAGTGAAAATACCATTGAAATATCTTGGCGCTAAATTAATTTAAAAGTGTCTTAAAGAATAAAACCAGTGCTTTCTATTGCGGGGCGGATTGGTGATACTCGCGGACATGTTTTGCCCCGCGGGCCGTTTATTGAGATCCCTGGATAAAAGCATAGAAAATGATGAAATCAAATAATTTATATGACTTTCTTCTGTCGAGTTCAAGTGATAGTTAATATTTTACAATCACAACTGAGTTATTGTATAGTTTTTCTTAATGGACTACGGAGAGTCTCGTTTGATATCGCTTAACATATCCAAGACTATTTGAAAGGTATTTTGAATGGAGATAATTTTCATAAAACGTTTTTACCTCTCAGATTATAACCCAAGTGAGTGGCGTCTTTTCATTGATAGTTTAAAATGTGTTCCTTTACATAACGTAACAAATATAGTTTTATTCCAATTGGCACAATTAGTTTCACACTTTTATTTGCTTTCGTTACGATATTCTCAACCTGCTTTCATAATCTCCAATTTAACCTTAATGGATGGTAGCTTCCGACAAGTTCAACGTTTCTCATTGAAATTTTGAAGGTGAACCCATTATACTAGAATTTTACTTAATCTTTTAAACCTTCCCCTGTAAAATTATTGCAAACAGATCTTGATACGGCATTCTCTGTGTTAGACATAACTACCAACCTTGTGATATCCAATTCTTTTAACAATTAGTCACGTTCTAAGTTTGAACAAAAATATTCAGATTTTCCTATATCTTTAGACGTTATATCACCTTCCTTCTGAACAACAAAATTACCCTTGGTCTCAATTTAGTAATCGTTGTTAGGGAGGCTTCAAAATAGCCTGGAGCTCTGGTCACGGTGTATTTTTTTTACTTCACAGGCCAATGATCTCATCATCTCTTTTATAGGTAAAGTTTTCTCACTTTTTAGTCGGATTCCTTAATATTCTTATGAATGAGTAGGTTTCGGAGTCCATGGCTAAATGGCATTTTAATTAATTTATATATCGCCGTTAATTAAAACAAAGGTTTCACCATAATTTTTTTTTTTCTAAACAAAAGACAAAAAAATCTTTAAGTTTTTAACCGAATTTTATGGAAACCAAACACCAAAATAAAGGTCTTGGTTAATCATTTCCAACTCTTCATTAAGTTTTGATTCGAATCAGTAAGAGAAAAAATGGTATCTTCATTCCCAACTTTTTTGGATAATTCTGTATTTTCCAGATCCGACTTAACTTTCCTTTGAAGAAGAGATTTTTAGAAAGGAAATTAAGGACTTCCAATCTAAGAAAGGAACGTAAAAAAAATTATAATCTCTGATTATGACAACCTTTTTCTTTAATTCATTTGTTTTTAGAATTGTGTTAATTTTTTTTATTCACCTAAAAAGGTTTAAAGTGAACTAAGAATAGAGCAAATCAAAGGAGAAAAACACAGTACGGGTTTCTGTCGAACGGAGTTCTTCGCCCATAGGTTTCATTTTAATGATTGGTGATGTAGATATTCTAGAGACAAGAGTATTGTTAAGCTAAATGGAAATAGAATTTAAAATCCGCGGTTATTGCTGCAGAGAAATTCAATAGTAAGTAGATTCGTACTTTTAAGAAAACAACTTCGTTAATTTGTAAAGTGAGAACCAATACCACTATGAGAGACGTCCACCATTCTCATAGTTAGGAAAGGGGGTAATGACTAACATGTATCTTAGGTTGCCTCTGCAATCGATGCATCTAAACAAACTGTTATACAGATCAATTTCTTATTATTGCCCAAAATGATTATTTCGTCTAGTAAATTGTAATTCGTCTGACAGGTGAAGGAATGAGCCTGTTCTGCATAGATCTAATGTCAAGCAGGGTAATTATGGAGTTTATATAGGGGTTTCCAACAAATTTGTGTTCTTCTAAACCTCACTGAACACTTAAATAGTCACAGATGAGAGGATTTTCTTTCACTCTCCCGGCTGTCTTTAGCTCATCGTAACTAGTGCTACTCCGGTTTTGAGGTATATTATACTAACTATTATAATTATATTATATATATATATATATAGTATATATATCATAATATATATTATTAATATATTTATTATATTTATATATATATATATATATATATTCATATATATATAATATGAAATATACACCCACCTTCTTTCCCCATAAACTGGGGTAAAAAGGTTGCGTCATTCATCGACATCTTTGGAAACAGGAATCGTAGTTGAGGAGAATATGTACGCAAGGTCGAAAAAAAAGCCCAGCCTTTACCGTCCCCTTTTTATACCCTTAAGTGAAACTCGTCGCAGTCAAAAAATCCCACCCAGGGCTTCATGATACCGGGACACTG
>JABUQX010048466.1:30000-46118 GCA_015478945.1 Trachelipus rathkii | reverse complement strand
TTAGTGACTTATGACAAGAACATTAAATCTCTCAAGATGAAACCAAAGTCATGTATGAAACGTAAATGTATACTCTCGCTCTCTTACAGACTGCATTGTTCTGCAGGTACATTATCGTGAATGTCGAAATGTATTCTTCACTGAATCTGTAAACTAGTGTTTAGTATGAATATATGTGTCAAACACAAAATGTGTACCAAGAGAGAAAATTGATATCAAATTACTTCTAAAAATATCTAATTAACTCACATTGTCGCTTTCCACTTCCACTACTTTAACGACAGCCTCTTGACTCTCAATTATAAATTCACAGCACTACCACGCTTAGAGTTCTTCGTGCTCTAGCAGACTATTTATTTCATTTAAAATTTGGATTGAATTTATACGTTAATAGTTTGTAGATTGACGGCCCTTGATAATAAATGAATTAGATATTTATATATATTTTAGTTTTGATCCTGGGCCCCCCCCTCTAATATCCCACGTCCCCGCTCATGACACATGTTGTTGGCATGCACTGTTAATATCACGCATTAGTGCCACACGCAGCTCGTTCTTATAAATTGAGTCTTTCGGCTGCAATGTGTCATACGAACGATACCGTTAGGAGTAGTTTTCATTTGAAGAGATAATAAGAATATGAGTCCTCCATAAATTATTAATACATTTAGAGAATGAAATCTACGAGAATAGACCCAAATATGATTATTAGTTAATTAGCCAGACAGAAATGCGGATACTAATATGGAAGTTTGAATAATAGAGATCATACAGACTCAACGCACACTCAAACAACAACAAGCTCAACAATAGTAATATATAGCGTGAAACACATGTATATATCATTATAAGTTCGCCAGTCACTAATACCAAATATTATTATATCATAATACTTATTAATTAGTGCAACAAAGTAATTACATGGATCAAATATATCCAAGATATAATGACTAATAAGTTATAAATAAATAAATGCTATCAGTACGTATATAGGATAAGACTAATTACTAAAATATTAAGTACTCATAATGTAAAAAGCTCATTACTTGAGAAACATACATATAACATATAGGAGATATGAAAGATACATATTATATTGGAACATCAATCCCTCCTCTTACTAAATTATACATCGAACATAATATATAGATAATAATAAATCTCGAAGCATTTAATATCCAGTACTTCGCATCTAACTACTCATCATCTAGAGTACTCGAATTTAAATATATAAACAATTATTTATAATTAATATAGAATCTGTATTAAGATAATAATACATATAAATATCTATCTCCATATATATATTCTATAGAGAATATATATAATAATTTATAGATACATTATAAAACACAACAATATTAATAATAATAATAATAAATAATTAATTATACATAAATATGATAAATAATAATGATAATAATAAACAATATAATAATAAATATAATAATAAAATACTAAGTAAAAAATATAAGAAATATCAATAAATTAATAATATATAATATGAAAATAATATATTAAATATTAAAAAAATATATATAAAAAATAACTTAATATAAAATTATAATATAAATTGCTCAATAAGAAGTAGAATATATAAAATAAAAATAGGATCTATGATAATTAAAATTTTAATAAAAAAATAATTAAAAATATAATAAATATCAATAATAAAATATAAAATATATATAATAATATAATATAAAAATAATAATAAATATATAAACATAAATATAATAAAAATAATAATAATAAAATATATAATAATAATAAATAAATTATATAGTTAATATATAATAATATAATATAATAATATATATAGTAGTGATAATCCAATCCCTATGTAGCCTAATAATAAACTGATTTCTCCTGTAATAATAAAAGATTTTAATGTCATTGATGGCAAGAAGCTATACAATTATAATTAATAATCAAATATAATAAATTAAGATAATATATAACATATAATATATATAAATAATAATATATATAAAATCAAATAATATATAATATAATAAAATAAATAAAAATAAATAAAATATATAATTATATATACAATTAAATAATAATAATTTAATAAATAATTAAAATAATAAATTAATAAATTTCATATAAGACATAAAAATAATATTACTAAATAAATATAAATAATTAAATTTAATAAATAATTTATTAAAAATAAATATATAACAATAATACAATAAATACAATAAATAATATACAATATAATACAAATCCGGTACATATATATTATAATAATAATAAATAAAATATAATATATAATAATAAATATATGATTAATAAATATATAATAATAATAAATAATAAAAAATTATATAATAAATTCAATAGGAGTAATGAAGTGAAATGATTCGAGATCGCAATATAATATATTAGATATATTTACTCACGAAACATACATCACTTTAGACTTACCGGCATTTTAACGTTCCCAGAAATATATACTGCGAATTAATTAATAAAAAAAATACTTTCGATACTCGTGATGCATATCGACATTCTATTGTCAGTGTTATTAAGTCTCTGTGCAACTCAATAGTCCACTCGTTAAACTCCCGTGTTCTCCGATAGGAAAACATTATTCAAGTATCACGACAAATTTTATGGTACGAGTTATTCAAATAGCCATCGCTCGCTGTTTGATAATTGCGTGAATTTACAATCGATCATCACGACACGAATAGATTACTTCCTTATTATATACTCGGTGATAAATAAAACCAAGTTATATACTAATATGCGCTTATATTATAACAATATATTCTCTGCTAAAGGACGAGAATAATGGATTTTCATAAAAATTCCCAATCACTGAATGCCCATGCTGGTATAAAAATAAACAAATAAAAAAAAGCTTAAGCTCAACCACATAGATAAAGATATTACTCTCCACTATGCCAACAACCATCCGCGCCAATATCAGTGATGCAACTGATTTTTAGGGATGCTTGACAAGGCAAAATATATTATATTGAAAAAAATTCAACATAACTGCAATCATATTTTGTTCGAAACAAGAAATGCGATGTGTTAATGCGATTAATAAAATTCCCGGTCACTGAAATGCCATGCTGCGCCCATTCGAAAAAATGATAAAAAAGCAGCTCAAAAGCATAAATTAAAGATATTACTCCACTATCCAACAACCATCTCGCAAGCTGCCTATTTACCAATATTCGCCAGCTTTGTACTGTCTTAATCATGGATGATTTCTCCATATCAACGATACGTAACAAAATACTCTTGCTTACGCACAATATGCTGTTCAGACTAATAATCTATGTATCTCTCGCTCAAAAACTAAGACATGGATGTGTTTCTTACGAATTTTTTTTATATCTCTTGGAAGCTCTATGTATAAATATTACTCAAAATACTCTTTTTATTATATAGATTTATATATATTATAATATATATATATAATAATATCTCTATAATACTTTAATAAAGTAGTGAATTATAAAATACTCGATGGATTTAGAAATCATCAGTGATGAACTTAGGCTGAAGGTGTGTATATATTATACTATAAAGTTTTACAGAATAGCTGTTCAATATTCAAGTCTATGATTCCTTGGATTAAAATTTTTACTTTTCCCGTGACTTAAGCACTAATATATTTTTAGAAGTGTGGATTTTGTGTTTTACGTAATTTTTGATGGGTTCGATTAAATCGAAATCGATACTTTGTTATATCGATACATAAAATCTGATATATTTTGGTCTAATATCGATTATTTACATATAGAGTATATATATTATATATTATATTATTAATATATATATATATTAATATATATCATATTATAATTATATATTATATATATATTATTACTTATATATATTAGATAGTAATATATATATATATTAATATATATATAATATTATATTATAATTTATAATATATTCTAGAGACTTGTTTATTTATATATATTTTTTACATTTTTAAAAAAAAAATAATTAAAATAATAAAATATTAAATCAAATGTCTACCAATATAGGTTTTTGAGATATTCTATAGAGTAGCGAATTTAGTTAGTTGCCTCGATAAATATATGCTCTCAAACTAGTACTCTCCTCTTATTTGGTGAATTTAATTGTATATTATATTTGCGTATGAGTATATATACTAACTCGAATACCCACGGGTAGTATCTCTCACCTCAGATGTACAGGGTTTACTGGTAGTATAGTACGTATGATCTCTTCGTCAGGTCACTTTTAGGTAGACTATGGTGGGGGACTATATATATCTACCCCCCTCCGCGGGTATAATGGTATCTCCAGAACCTCCACCGTCATTCTTTTGCGTCTTTTGATATAGTGATCGCGGGTGGTCTCCTTACGTACCATTCCCCTCCGTGAGTATATAAGGTAGAGTGAGGCGCTTTCGCGCCGATTCTCAATTTGTCCGTCATCCTCGCAAGCCCCTTAACAACCGCAGAAATAATATACTCTGTGTTTAGTAGGAGCTCACTGCTCTCGCATCTGCGCTTGTCCGTAGAAAATAGAATACCTTAAGCATATATACTGATACCATCGCTGCGTGCAATCTGTGACAAACGTCATGCCGTAATCGTCCTTTAAACTGCGAGTTCCAGCGACTGTTTATGTCTCAGCATGCATTCTCCGCCAATTTCCACAATTAGAGGACTGGCATACCTAAGTGTTTGTTATGTTTTATGTATTACCTTAATATTTTATTAGTAATACAATTTATGTATACTAATATTACTAGGTGCATGTTATATAGTATTAGATATTAGTATACTAATCAGTGTTACTAAATATAATTGCTAAATTTAGTAAAAATTTTCCTATATTAATCTTGCGACATATATAGGTATTATATATTATATATATATATATATATTTAAATATATATAATATATATCATTTATAGATATATATATATATATACTATATATATATATTATATACTATATTATATTATATATATATATATATATATATTATATATATATATATATTATATATATAATATACTATATATACTAATATATATCAAAATATATATCTATAATATTATACTCACTCATGATATAATACAGAGGTGTTACAAGCTTGTGCGCATGTGTTTTGACTCTTCAACTCTTGATAGTTGAGAGAATACTCAATTTTGATTATTCTTTTGATCTTTATATCTTTTGGAATAGGTTTTCTTGCCAGTCAACTATTAATTTAACTTATTATATTTAATTTGTTGAATATCTCGACTTAAAAATAAAGTCTATTCTCTCGTCATGTACTTTCTCTAAAATAATTATTGTTGATCATTGCAAAATCCATCACGACCAATAGCTTTACTCAAGTTCTCAAGCTAAATCTAGTGAAAATACACACGAATTCTTTTTTTCGGAGCAACTTTAAGCAGATTGTGTAGCTGCTTATTTGTATTCCTAACTCTAGCAGATGTACGCGTATGTATGTGTCCAGGTTCACGTCCCAGCAGTGTGAAAATTCCTGTTCATTATAAATGAATATTTTTACTCAAAATATAATAATTTCGAAATTTAATAACAATTTGTTAATAAAGCATATTGATGGATATACTAATTGTTTTATAAAATATATTAATTTAAATCATTAAATTATTTGTCTATTTGTCTATATCTATAGACTATTATATGTATATTTTATTTAAATATATATGTTACAAAAAACTTTGTATACGTTTATAATATTCGACGAATTAATTAATATATATTCGATAAATATTCGACGAAAATTAATGTATTAGTCGATGAATAGGCTAAAGCATTTTTGTTTAATTTTATAATAACTTGATTATTGAGTAAAATACAAAATTTTAATAATATAATTAATGTAGAGAATTATTATTTTCTTTAAAAACAAAATGTTAATTTGCTTTGTATACTGTTACTAAACTTTAGATAGGTAAATATCGTAAATACATAAAAATGTGGATCTAGGAACAGGTTAAACCCTAAAAAATAAAAAATCGCTATTTAGATTATATTTAATTTTCTTTAACTCCCTCTCTGTTGTTTAGTAAGTTCTTTTCAGGAATTTTACGAGACATACTAATGACTTCAAGTGACGAAGTCTAGAAGCTTCGATGGAGGATGTGACGTATATGATGAATCGAAATGGATGGTAGTTTTTTCACCAAATCTAATAATGCTGCATTTCTAAATAAGTCTATGAGTTATATTTCAATCTGCATAATTATTTTTATTCTTAAAAGATATTAAGTAGCCATTTTGTTTAGACGTTTCTCACAATATATTCAGTATATCTTTCACCATATTAATATATTCTATTTTTGTTTATTATTTATTTATTCTGTCATGTATGAGCGGCGCTATATTCTAGTACAATTCCATTCCCATCTGTTTTTATAGATTTTCATTGCTTAGCTCATGATCACGGTGATTATTGTTTTGTGAACAGTGATTTTGTTAGATACCTCGCTCTCATTTAATATGTTATTGAATAATTAATTAATCATCGGTGAAAACTCGTTATAAGATCAGCAGTCATTTATTATTCAATTGCCTATTTGTAGACGAGGCTTGTAATATTGTTATAAGCTTTTCTATTCTTTCAAATAAATTTTTGACTTGAGTTATTAATTCCCTGGAGACACAAATATAAAATATGGCACAAGTGTTATATTGTAAATCCATATTAGAAATGCCTTCTCTTATAAACTTTTGGACCTTAGACATCTTGGGAGATATGTTAACACAAGTTTTAGATATCTTGTATATGTGTGTTAAAAGTTTTAAAACAAACTTTAGAGTTTTTGGAGATATGTTAAAACAAGACTTTGACATCTTTGAGATGTGTTAAAATAAGCCTTGGAAAACTTGGGTATATGTTAAAACAAATCCTCGATATACTGAAGAAACACTAAAACAATATTTAGATATCTTGGAGTAACGTTAAAACACTCTATATACATCTTGAAGATATATTAAATCAAACATTAGATGTGTTGCATAAATGTTTTAAAACAATTAAATATCTTGAAAGAATGTTATAGCAATTCTTAGACAAGTTATAGATAAGTTAAAACTACCTTAACACATTTACTAGATACTCTATATTAAAACAAATTTTTAAAAATTTTAAAACAAGTTTAAGAAAATTTAAAACAAATGTTTAAGGAAGTCTTTGACATCTTACGTAAACGTTAAAACAACTCTTGGAAATGGTAGGTAGGTATTTTATTATACCATATTATTATTATATTATATATTTTATACCTATGGATATTGGATATTAATTTATAATATAATTTTATTCATGGAGATTTTACACTTATGTTTTTCTATTATTTTATTAATAATATTATTATACTTTGTAAAAATATTAATTATATAAATTATACTAAAATATAATAGAATAGGAATCGGAATCGGAATCGGCACTTTTGACTGGTATCGGAATTCGGATCGGCTGGAATTGGAATACGTACATTTACTAGTTGTTTATCTAAACTCTTTATGATCATCGGAGCACTTCTTTTTTGTTTCATCTAAATTCATAAAAACATTTTTATCATAGTTTATCTCGGATTACTATATGAAATTTCAATTTGTGGCCAATAAATTTGTCGCAGAAGCTATTTCGAAATAAAACTTCAGACACAAATTTAAATGTTATAGGGAAAAGTGGTAGTTCGTGTGACTGTACTTTTTAAGGAAATTTAAAAAGTAGCAAAGAGGCGCTCATACCCGGAAAACGTTTTTGTGTAGCCAGTATACGGATTTATGCTCAATAATCTAGAACTACGGAAAATTCTGAATTAATTTGCCAAACTGAGAGAGATGATTAGGCAAGGCAGCTAAGGGCTAAGAAGTCGTTTACTTCCTCCAGCGGCCTGGCTCCTTCACCACTGGTCGAGATAGTATACATGCAGAGTGTTTAAGGGCAATGTACATCTGATAGTCTAGCGTGGATGATCTGTGAGAAGGATGCACTGTACTCATTCATAAGCATGATATCACCAAGTGACATGCTGACAAGAACGTACTGTTAGGGATTAGATAATATATAGTGCTAGACTGAATATAAATTGCCGTTCGAAAGTAAGTGAGGGAATCCTTGATTGAAAATATGAAAAGACATGTCTTGTACGGGGTGAGATAGTTAGCTGGTTTGGACATTTCGGCGGAAGCCGGAGCAGAAGTCGAAGAATGCTGATCGCTAGGTTGTCAAGTTATATGAGGAGGATAGAATGCATATGGGCGAGCCTGCGTTATCGGACGCTAGTTTAGTATTAGAGTATGCGTTATACGGCGTTGTAACTCTGAGCGAGCCGCGCATAGGGTCGTATAGGCGTAACTGATAATCTAACGTCCAACAATTTTAATATACATGGGACGTTAGTTGAAAGTCTTGCTTGTAATGTCTTTCACAATTGGAATGCTGCGCTATCGGTTAAGTAAGGACGAGTACTCTGATTAAGTACGTGGCGATTAGGTGAGACTGGATGATTACGTGAAAAGGTACCTTGATTGCCTAATTTCTATTTACCCAATTATCTATACACAAAGAAGATGTGAACTATAATATAACAAGAATAATTTTTATACTTATTGATATTACATAATTTTCCCTATTATGTTATACAAAATATGTATTAAATTAAATTAATTCTTTGAAAATTCCGTTATTTCTCTCATTATTGAAGGTTCTAAGAGGTAAGGCGTTTTGAAAAGCCTTTCTAACTACTTAGCACTTCGTTATACAGATATAATAGTCAATAGATGGAGGAGAGCTATGAGAAACCTGCAAGTACAGGCACATTTTAATTTAATTTTTTTTAAGTTAATAACTAAAATATGATAATTATAAGATATATGAATTCTTTATCTATGTTTTAATGTTATACATACATTAGATCTTAATCCATATCTCATCAATTTACTATAAGAGTTAGATTTTATTCTATTTTTTTTACAGAATATTGTTGTAATTAATGCGACTAGCTTATAATAGATCTATGAGATTATAGAGATAGATAGGTTATTATTAAAGATTAATTAAAAAATAAATATAAATAAATCAGATTTGTAGTTTCGATAAATATTATAGCAAGCATTATAGCATGAACTTATTAGTGGTAAGTACTTAATTATAGTCTTTTTGAGGTGTAGATTGTTTTGCTAATGCATTTGGTTTAAGGTATTATCAATACTTTAGCTTAGAAAACGACTAAATGAGAGTTGAGAAAGATTATTTATTAATCATGTTCTCCTGATATAATTAAAGATAACGAGATGCTCTTTACTTTAAAACAATTCTTCAGTAAAAAAGAATACGGTAGTCGCTCTCATGGTGCAGGGCTTTACAACCTTCAACCTAACTGGGTAATAAAATGTCAACCCAAAACAATTTATTTCGGAGTGATATATAAAGATAGATATATTTATATATAATCATTTAATTTATAGTAGATAGATAAAAGCTTGTTAGCAATTCTGCATAAATTTATATCACATATATAAATCATTTTGAATATGGTGGGGAGTCAAGATTTGATAAGAACGAGAATATATTTGTTCATGGTACTTAGGCTGCATATCTGATGCTCCGTACAGTTCATATTTTTGTAATAAGGATTGGGATTAAAAAACCGTTCCTCCGGGCAAAAGATCTTAGGTAATACTCCATCAGACTTGTGTTCAGCACTAATATCTATTTATATATATTAATACATTATATAATTATGGGAATAAATATAAACTGAATCAAACTAATATTATATATATAAAATAACAACTTGAAATAAATACATTATTTTTTATATTCATAAGGTATGGAATTTAAATAACCAAGAGAATATTTTATGGAAATATAAACGTTTTATTTATATTTTCTACCAACCCTAATTTGATACATAAGTATAGGTAAATATATATATATAATATATATATATATATATACTATTGATATATACTTATCTATAGGTGGTTTACACTAAAATCTTTTCTTAGAAAGCTCCGGTAGAATAAAAATAAAACATTGGTACTCATATTACAGGGAAAGTCAAGGTACGGAAAAGCTCTCGTTTTGTTAACAAATCCATTAGGGGGCGTGATATATATTAGTCCAGAGAATTGATAAAATTTAGGCAGAATTCCGAGCTATTTGTTGTGAGTAATTCTCTGTGCTGTGAAGAAAGGCGTAAATCCAGTGGAGAGAATCGTGGTATAAATATATCGAGAAGATATGTAGCATTTATTAAGTACTATGATTGGAAAGAGGAATGACAGGATCGGATTGAATTTAAGACGGCCTAATATGATTTTAGATAGTAACGGTTGCCTGAGAAGGGTATAATACCGGTTCTGGGTAGTTTTCTGAAGAAAGGAGTGGGGATTGAGTCAGATTGGGGTGCATAAATAGGAATGCCTGAAGAGGGTAGAAGGAATTGTTGTTTGTAGTAAGGCGTAGAAGAAGAGAGATAGGCTTAACAGAAGGTGGAATTAGTGGGTGGTTTTCGAGTAGAGAGGGGACATGTACTGGTTTTGATAAGGTGGTTTGCCTACAGCGGGTACTTATACCCACTTGACGAGATTACCATATGTAATGCTAGAGATCGCGGTCTCGTGTTAGTATAATTCTTATTGTTGGCATTATTTTTTCTGACTTCGACGAGTTTCTCACTAAAAGGTGGGGGGGGGGGGGAGGGTCCTTTCCTATTTGTTCAGAAAAAAAAGTCATCTACTCCTTTCGGTTTTTTGTGTTTTGTCCTGGGTACGTTTTAGAGTTGTTCCACACAATTCACTCACCAAGCTCAATAGGAGATGTTTTAATGATAATATATATAATATCTAATTTATGTATAATTGGGGTAAAGTTGTTTAGGTTTGTTATAGATTATATATTAGGGTATTGTTTTATATTAATAGACTCATACTAGTTATGTATTTTAATTAATTAATTTATGTATTATTTATATTATCTTTATCTTTTTTTATAGGTTTAATTTAGGACTAGAAAGATATATTTTCTAAAGTATAGGTGTTTTAATTTTTTTTTAATTATATTTTTATCTTTTTTTTTTTTGATTGGTTTTAGAATGAAGTGTAATTTTGGATAGTAATTGTGATACAACTGCATCAAATACGGGTATTATATTATTATATATTTTTATTGGGTCAGAAACTTCCATTTTTCAAAAACAATTTATAGATAGGAACAATTTGAACGCGCGATTTTAACAAGAGAGAGGACAAGATATTTGTTCTCGGTAAGCTTTTTTATTTGTATCTGTATATGCTTTTCATACGACTATATTGGGTGGGAAGACCTAAGGGAAGCATGTTTTTGTGTTAATGTTGAGGTAGATGGTTCGGTGTCACTAAATATCGTGATGACTGAAGGGCATGAATATGGAGCTGATCTTACTCTGTCTTCAAAGCTACTCTCGTCGTTTATATACTCAGGTAACTTAATTGATCTCTCTTCTCTATCTCTTAAACTGCCTTTCTCGTGGGCTCTCGCTCATCTCAATTCGTCCCGGGATCTCAATCTGCTACATCTTCTCACTCTCAGATGGAAACTCATTTTGCATACTTTTCTATCACTCCTTTTTTCAATGATGACTGTTCTAGTCAGTATGGTTAACTATTAATCCCCTGACATTCCATTGATAAAAGCTATTTTTTCCAACTTTCGTTACGCCGTTTTCCAACATGTTTTTATTTTTTCTAATTTTAATAATTGGCTTTTTTTCTAATTATATATTTTTAGTTCCATATCCCATGAGCATACAGTACTTTCATGTAATGATAAAATTGTGGTGACAATTTTCTATTGAAACGTTTTATATTATTATTTAATTGAATTTTATTAGCTCTCTTATCTCCCACCCCAATCAAAACAAGGTGAATTAACAATAAAAATCAAACTACTACTCATCCTTGAATCAACCCGGATAAACAAGTATATCTCTTCATAGTATAAACCTTTCATTAAGGAGCAGTTATAAATATTTAGGTATGGTTACTGCATTATATATATGAAATACTATTGACATATCTATTATATATTAATTTATAAAATAATAAGTACATATATGTAAATATACAGGGGTACATAAATGTGTTTTATTCATCTATATATATTATACATTCTTTTTTTTTGCATTAAAGTGATTTGTAAGAAGCTGAAATTAGGTATGGGCATTAAGGTGGGGATGAAAATGGGCTTGAAAAATCGTGGCAATATTAGGGAACATTTAAATATATATATATAAGTTTATCCAGTAGTGGTATATAATAGTGAGTTGTACATATTATAATACTCCCTACTTCAGATTTATTAAAATATAATTAGTGGAATCGTATATATAAATACCTATATATATATATATATTATGTATGATAAATATTATATTAATAAATAATGTAGATTATATAAATATTAAGTAATTATCGTAAATATATTTGCTTCCTATATTTAAAGCTAGGAATACTGAATACTTTCTATATCTTGAATAATACACTAAATTATAAATATTATAAATTGAACTCCCTAGCTTACTCCCATCACTTTTTTATGCCTTCAGACATATTCTTTCACTAACCCTATATACTCAAACGATTAAAAGATTGGTATCTTGACAAGTTTGGTGTTTGTGTGTAGGAAGTTTGTGTATAAGCTTTTAAGCCCTGTAAATATTTACAAGTTCTTTACCCCTATTCTCATATCAATTTACCTTTTCCAAAAAGTTTATTTGTCCACAATATAACTTTTTTTTTAGATGGTGAGTGCGATGGTGGTGCTACATCGCATGTGACATAAGAGTTCCATTCCAGAGGAGAAATGGTGGAACAATCTTCTAGATAATTCTCTTCCTGGAATGAGCCTTTGCATTTCTATTCTTTTATTTTGGGTACACTATAAGTATTGCCTGTCATTAATATATATAGATATTAATATATATACATAATAATATATATTATATATTATTATGTAATATATGATGGATAATTATAACTACTTTAATTTAAAGAAAAGGGTTAGTAATTTATAATTATTATTATTAGTATATGAATAATATTATAATTTATAAATAGTATATAGTAACTCATTTATATATATAATAGATTTTTTACTGAATAATTATAATTATATATGGAATAATCAACTTTTCTCTTGCAGAAGGAGTGCCTCCAGGAGAGATATCATTTCAACTAGTAGCAGCAACTCCGCCACCTCTGAGTAGTCACGTTGTC
Organism: Trachelipus rathkii; assembly: GCA_015478945.1. Taxonomy (NCBI): domain Eukaryota; kingdom Metazoa; phylum Arthropoda; class Malacostraca; order Isopoda; family Trachelipodidae; genus Trachelipus; species Trachelipus rathkii. Next base: position 32,859 of record JABUQX010048466.1, on the reverse strand, counting down.
AGATACTAGCAGACTCTCTGGCAACTAGTATTTTCGCAACATATTCATTAACCTCCGGCTATCGCAGAGTGGAGCACGTCCCTTGAAAGTCTACACACCGCTAATATATGTTTCGTACTTTCAAAAAAGATTTACTATATTATAAGAAATCAATTGCATAACATAAGATATTTTAGTCCTTACAATAAAAAATTGTATTTATATATTTAATTTTCTTACAAGAATTGAATATTTTTCACAATTGCAATCAGATTTTCCATTCTCCTCAATATGTCTGCTAATAATTTCAAAAGGGTAACAGATGATTCATATTACCACATATTCATAAAAAGTTAGGTTGTCGCAAAATTAAAAGCAGATTAATTGCTGACTTTAATGCTTAGTGCCTCCCTACATCATCACCACCAATACCTAAGAGATAGTATGCTCTACAAGAAGAGCCGCAGAACCTAAGGGAGAGGTTTATTTATATTTTAGACTATTATTCAAAAACAAGGTTCTGGCAATAATGCAATGAAAGAGCGAAAGAGTATCCGTTGAGATGCGAGAGTGATGGGTGTTTAAGTTATAAACTTAACCATTGTTAGTTCACAATATGGGCATAAATTTATCAAGTGTTCACCTAATCATACTACAACCTCCCTTCATAGTTAATATTTTGACATCCCTGAGTACGCACATCAAGGGAAGGTCTATGAATCGTCGCAGTACGTTTCAGTAGAATCCAAACTCTTAGGTAAAAGAATATAATCATGAATACTCACAGTAAGTATAATCAGCTTTATATAAAATAATACTATAAAATAAATCGAAATATATATACATAATTTTAATACCTATATATATAAACTACATTAATGAAATCTATTAATGATAACATACTAAGGGATCTATTATTATATACAATATACTATATTATTTTATTAATTTTGCAACTTTTTATTAACTATTTTTAATCTATTTTTCAATTTTTCTAATCTTATTATCTAAACTTTTTATTTTTGGTAAAAAATAAAAATAAGATGAGCGTTGGTCTCGCAATCTGGGAAGGTATTATAGGGCTGATTATATATCTTATATATAATAATAAATAATATATATATATAAATAAATAGATATAATATCAGATTCTGTTGTAAATTACAAATTTAAACAATATACTATTATATATATATATATATTATATATATATATATATCTAAGTATATATATAATATATATATATACTTAATGACGTTGCTTAAACTACATAGAAATAATAAATTATTCATTAACCAAGATAGTATTTTAAATATGAGAAAGAAAATATATAACTATATTAATAAATTTTACTATGAACCTGAGTAAAATAAGATATATATATATACTAAATATATATATATAATAGATTATATATTAATATAAGATATATTTATATATATTAGATATATATATATATATTTATTATATAATATATTTGGGTTTTACACAGAATTGATTTAGATATTGCCTAGTTTTTTTTATGTAATATAATAAATTAAATTACACGGTATTAACTAAAACGATGAGGGATAACTGAGCCATTCAGCCCTATAAAATCAATTTTAATATGTTTTTATTATATACTGATACCTTTTAAGGAGAAGTTGAGATATATTTTGGAAAGTTTTACTATGGATTATCTAAGAAAACATAAGTCTTAGGACTAAGAAAGTACTAATTGTTTATAAACTTTAAAATAAAAATTAATATTTCTTTATTATGAGAACAAACAATAAGAATTCTTATAAAGTAAACTATATTTTCATTTTTTAAAAGGTGCGGGAACAAGAGCGGAAACTGTTTTGATTCGCACGTCAGTCTGCTATTTCCTGGCGTCGCCTCTGCTAGTCCGCACTATTCTGGTAGTCGCTCGGAGCGGACTAGCGGACTAAGAGCGAAGTGCCCACCTCTGATATATATATATAGTATTATATAATATTATAATATATATTATATATATATATATATATATATATATAACTATATATATATATATATATATATAATTATTAATCATTCGGTGGTAAAACCCAAATATATATTATATATATCATATATATATATATATATATATATATGTATATATATATATATATATATATATATATATATATATTTATCTATTATATATATGGATATTTTTTTTATAGAATTCATTAATATATATTATGTTATTAATTCTGTGTAAAACCAAATATATATATATATATATATATATATTTATATATATATTATATATATATATATATATATAATATATTATCTATATATTATATATATATTATATAATATATATTATATAATATTTATATATATTTGTGTTTTACCCTTGGGATATTTTAGATTTGCATAGTTATTATAGTATAATTATAATTAATTAAGAGTTATAGATGAGGGGTAATAGCCATTCAGTCTATAAAATAATTTAAAATAAGTTAGTGATATATTGATACTTAAAAAACAATTGAGAACATCTTCTTCATGATTAATGATTAACAAACAAGCTTAGACTAAAAGTCTAACTCAATCATACATTTTAATTAATGTTTAGTTTTCTTTTTTATAACAATAGAAATACTTTAGCAATAAGTCTATATTTTTATTTTTTTTAAAAAGGATGCGGAACAAAGAGCGAAACGTTTTTTTTGATCCGCACGTGCCAGTCCGCTAATTTCCTGACGACTCGGCACCTCCGCTATCCGCACATATTCTGATAGTCCGCTCGGAGCGGAACTAGCGGACCTAAAGAAGCGGAAGTTCCACCTCTTGATAATTATATATATAATATATATATATTATAATAATATTATATATTAATATATTTAATTTCTAGTACTT
>JABUQX010048466.1:0-27500 GCA_015478945.1 Trachelipus rathkii | reverse complement strand
TAGAGCTCATGTCTCAAATTTCAAATCCACGACCTCAGTATTTGTTTTATTTACTTTCAAATATTTTGTCTCACCTAACCACACCCAACAAGTAATGAAGCTTCTTTTCATAATTGGCCACTAGTACACCATCATTAGCATATCTCATTTTGTTTTTTCCCTTCCGAGTCTTATTTTTTCCCTTCCGATTCACTGAGTTTTTGCATATTAATTTCAGTATTTAAGAAGTTCAACAAATCTAGTGACATCACTTAAACCTTCTCGGACACCTCTCTCAACATTTCCGGGACAAGTATATCTTTTCTTCCGCCTTTCTCCTTTAAAACCATATTATCGTCAGAAATTTGTGGCCAATTTTTTTTCCTTATTATTGCCAATAATACCATTAGAATGATCTTCGTTATTGGATTATGGTACTAATTGTACGTTGAGTTTATCACAGTCTAATGTTTTCTTGATTTTTTGGATTTCTTTTCCAGATTCAGAGGTCTCATTTGTCAAAGTTATTTTCACATCAAATTTTTTCAAGATCCTTTAACATTTATTTCTACTGCAATTCCGTCTTCTACTACTGTTTTTTTCGGTTTCATCTTAATGATAGCAGATTCCAGTTTTTCCTTCATAGTTGACAGTCTTCCATTTTTGTGGATGTTCCCTGTTTGTGGTCTTTCGTCTCTAAATAACTTTAACTTACTCATTCCATCTCTAGATAACCTCTCTATTTCCAATTTTCACTGTTCCGTTCTTAATCTATATATTGTTCTATTACAAGTGATTTTGAGAATATTGTTCTATTGGAAGTGATTTTGAGAATATTTTGGAGGTGTATTAAGGGCTGATGTCTATCATTTGAAATAAATTAATTGAATATTTATTTTACTGGGGGAAATCTGTTATTGATTAGCCAGTTCTCGACTTGTCGAATATAGTTTTCTGTTAGTGTGGCTACAGTTTGTATGAATTTTTCCTGAGTAACACATGCTTTGTCATTTACGAATGTTTTTATTTCTGTGTTGCATGAATTTTCGAAGGGCAGGTCAATGTATAAAGATTGAAGAGAAAGACTGGATAGTCGCATTGGGATATCCTTTTCTTAAGGATTTTTCAAGATGAGATTTTTACGGTATATTTACGTAGTGCAATCCAGATAAGAAGTTTCAGATATATTTTTGTCATTGTTTGTTTATAAGAATTTGTCTGGAGACCATGACAAATATTGAAAGTTTTTCGACCGTTTTTGTGTTATGGTGGTCAGTGTTGTTTTCGAGTAAGATTTTTAAATTTATAATGGATATCTGGAGTAGGTAGATTTGGTATTTTGTGTAAGAGTAGAGAGATGGATCGGCAGGAAAGTGAAGATTGAGGCTTTCTTAGGTTTCAAATTGGATATAATGTTTGTTTCTTTTTCATAGGGGATTACTAAAGTTTAGTTTTCATGATTTATTGTATTGAAGATTTCTGTTAAGTCTGTTTCGTGGTGTTTCAGGTGCAGATTGGATATTCTTCCACGGGCGTATTGGTACGGAGATTTTAATGGATTTAATGCTAGCATATATATAGCTTCGAGCTCAACGGCGTTTTCTTGCATCGACAATAATCGGAGAGCAAATACGTTTATAATGTAAAAATCAATGCACATAACCAATAACTTTATTTTATTGACATGCAGACCTTTAAATCGGTGACTTTTATGGCTATAGCGGATTGCCATGCAGTATTTTGTATTTAACTAAGCCATTTTTCCAACTTACCATGAACTACTGCTTCTCATTTTTTGTCTTTCAGTTGAGATATCCTTTCCACAACCTCACCTAAGCCCTTGGTTTGAGAAAGTCTACTTGCTCTTTTGAGAAGGTCTTTGATTAGTAAAAACCTTTTGTCATATATATATATATATATATAAATAAATAAATATATATATATATAAATATAAATATATATATATATATATTATATATTATCATATATATATATATATAATATATATAATATATATAATATATATATATATATATAATATATATATTATATATATATATATATATTATATAGTATATATATTATATACTAAAAATATTTTTAATATATAATATATATATTATAAATTAAATAAATAAATAAATATATAAATAAATAAATAAATATAACAATATATATACATATATATAATTTATATATATTATATATATATATATATATAGTAAGATATTATATAGTATATATATATATATATTAGTATATATATATATATATATAATATATATATATATATTAGCGGATTATATATAAGAGGGGATTTTAATTGTTTCTTTTGGAAATATTTATATACACTTGTGCTAGATTAAAATTGCAATAAGGTTTTTGCAAACGAATGCCATTATTTTAATTAATTTTTCCTTTTAAAAATATGCAATTAATTATTTTATTACTGTTTGCATGTTTTCGTAATTATTACCCTCAATAACCTCTTATTAGTCTGTAATAAAGCACGAATTTTTTTTTTATTAATATTATTAGCTTATACAAGGGATGGCGAACCTTTTGAATTGACTGGGTCATTTTTGATACCGTAATTTAGAAAAAAATACACTTGGGTCACAAGTTTATTTACCATATTAATGTTTATGAAAAACTTGTTGCATCTTGTTTGCTAGTGTTATAATCCGAGGTTCATATTTTGTATTTTTAAGTTTTACACAGGCAGCACTGACATCTGCATCAAGACGATTCCTGGTGCTTGATTTTATAAAATTCATATGTGAAAACACGCTTCACACGAATCTGAGGAACCAAGCAATGTCAGTAGAGCTAGTGCCAATTTTTTTCAGTGTTTCAGATGAGTTTGGTAAAGAATCCATTCTACAAGAATGATGTTTTCAACCTTACTTTCGATAGATTTAGTTTATTTCATTGACAGTTTTATTTCATTTTCTTGTAACTTGTGATTCATCTCAATAAATTTTGTTTTCCACGCTGCACTTTCTTGGAAGTCTATTAACTCCATTTCCAAGTTACCAAGATCAAGCGAATTAAACTTTGATAACTTGAGATCTTCAAATTGATTAGTATGTAGATATTGGATGAATTATATAGTATCTAGTTCTCGGACTTTAACAAACCTCTCTGAAAGTGAAATCATCGTTCAATAATGAACAAAGACTTTTAGATTCTTAAATTATAAAGAAGTGTATGGGTGCCTCATAAAAGTTCTTCTTACATAGCATAACTGGACTTTAGTATAAATACCAAAAAGCGAAGTGGGTCACTCTAAAAACCCGCGGGTCAGTGGTTCGCCATCCCTGGCCTATACTTTCGGTACAAGAAGTTAAGGGTTTATATAGGCTTTAGGCACACAATCCTTTTTTTTTCATCAAGATTTCTCGAAAATTTTGATAAGAGGATTATTTATTGTTTATTTATATAAATCAATATTTAGACTATCTTGTTGAAAGGGTATTTTAGGTAAGTTTTATTGACGGATGAATATTCTTATCACGGGAGGAATATTCGAAGATTTGAATTGAATAATGAGGGTTTATAATATAATAACAATAAATAATAGGTAGCATTTCTTAATATTATTGCGTGAACGCCAATATTGACTTATTTTGCATATAATAAGTAATGTGTTTATGAAGTCGAAATTTTCGAACCTCTTCATATAAAGGTCTTCGAAATTAGTCTAAGCAGGACTTTTTTTTTTTTTTGTCAAAGTTGAATGTTTAAAATATAATAATAATAATAATAATAATAAAATAATAATAATAATAATAATAATAATAATAATAATAATAATAATAATAATAATAATAATAATAATTTTTAGAGCTGTGAATTTTTTTTTTTGTAAAAACTGCAAAACCTTTAAAATTTATTTAATTTTTAAAAATAATAATTTTAATATATGAAAATATTTCTTGTAAATCGTTCTGTTTTTAAAGAAAAGATTTAAAGTATTTAGAGGGTTTTGTTTTACACTAAAAGTTTTTTTTGTTTATTGAAGGTTGCTGCTCGTGTGGCTGGTTACCAGCCACAACCACCTATAATATATACTGTCTATCCCACCTCCGATGTCTGTGAAGGTCGTCAACAATTTCATGCATCTGTTAAAAACTTTGTCAGCTATTTTTGAAGGAATTCTCTTCACTTAAAACACTAGCACTAAAACATGTTTTGTTTTAACAACGATGCGGTAAAGGGTTTTAATTTAACGGCACTTAAAGAGAAGTCGCAGAGAAAGGGGTTTCTGCCCAAGTTGCTAAAATAATATTTTGAACATCAAGTGGTTTTCAGACTCAGTAGTTTTGAAATAGAATTAAATAACATTAAAAAAAAAAAAAAGTAAAAATTCGCAAGGTAAAACGAGTGCTGCAAAGAAATCAATAGGAAGTGCAACGTTTTAATAGCTGATGAACCTGCTCCTTTGAAGATATATAAAATGCCAGTTTATCGAAAGTAGGTAAACTAAAGGTTACACTGGAGGAACAAATTTTAATGTTTTTCTGTTCCATATGGCCCAATACTTGTTTCTTATGTATTTTGTTGCGATGAATTCAAAATTAATATTGATTTTGATTGATTTTTTAAAAAAAAAATATATTTCACGTTAACAACGGCAAAACGGTTGGGTATGCAAACAGATGGTCTGAAGATAATCTCTTTATATACCCAACAGTTTTGCCGTAGCTCACGGATATTTTTTTTTTTTTAATTCTTTTAGTGTTTCCATGTGATTAGAGGTAAAACTGGACCTTATGGACGAAAACCAACATATTTTGGGGGAATTCAGCGCAATAAAATACATAAGAAACCAGTATCGGATCAAATGCAACAAAGTTTGTGTTCCCCAGTGTTATTCATCACATGCAAACCCAAACTTTGTAAAATGCTTTTAAAAATAATATAAAGCTTAATTCATGGAATCTATACTAATTTCTTAGTCTTTTTTGCATAAACTAAACGGTGTATCTATAAAATATATAATATATAATGTATAAGATATTTAAATATTACATATTATTAATGTTTTTCCAAATATTTTAAAATTTAAAATCAAAAGTTATCAATATCAACTACATGTAAACCTCACTATTTATTTAAGTTTGTAGTTAAATATAATATCATGTGCTCGATAAAAATGTGTTAGAAGAATAAGATTATTAATAATATATATATATATATTGAATTAATATATATTATATTATATATATTATATATCATTAATAATATATATTTATATAATATATATAATATTATAATATATATATATATATATATATATATATTATATTATATATAATAATATTTAATATATATATAGTATAATATATTTAATATATATATATATATATTATATTATTATATATATATTATTTACCTCAGATTGTATTTTTATAAGTCGATCAGTTATGATTACATTGTTTCACTTCCGAAATAAAAGCCATAATTATTGCTTATTATATCATCTTGTTGTGTTATGGTCCTCATCTGTGTTTTCTTGGAATTTACTCATCATTTATGTTTTCAACTCTTAATCTGATAAGCGTCCTTCTTTACGCAATTGCCATTATTACAAGGACTCATCCCCTTTCCACGATGATGTAGTTAAATGTCGGGTGGGAAATAAATGTGTCTGTTAAGTTGATTTTAACTCTATTTTTGTTGCTCTTTTACTTTATACCTCCTGTTATATATATTGATTTCCTAAAATACACAAAAACCACCTAACCAACTATATACTCAATATATATATCAAACGTACCTATGCTCAACTCATAAAGTATATATAACCTCCTACTCTTATATTATTATCATATATGTCATATCACTCGCCCAATATATATAATATATAAGGAGTTCTAATATCTCAGAGTCACATATTATTCTCTCAAAACATTCTCTATTATATTTCACTCAAATTATATTTTCTTTATCTAATTATATAATTCTATCATTATATATATAACCTAATAAACTACTTAAATATTATTATCATAATGTAAAAAAAATTATTTATTACTATAATTTCACTAATTATCCTATTTTAAAAAGCATTTTATCTTTAAAATTGTCTTACTTGTATAATCATATTGGATTATATATTGTACGGTATATATATATATACAAAAAACTTTACAAAGAATAGAAGTTAAAAATAAACATACAACACATTTATTTCACCGACATTTTACTACATCATCGTGGAACAGCAAAAGAGTCTTGTATCTATTTGCAAAGTGCTCATCAATTATTGGCCGATGTTTTTGAGAAAATTCCAGAAAACGTACAACTGCCCGCACCACCCGGCGCTTTCCGATCGATGCAGCTTTCCCCAGGGTAAACCCGTCAATCTGGGTCCTTTAATTCCAATATATAATATATTATATAATATATCCAACCATAAATATATAATAATAATAATTTATATATATATAATATAAATTATACTATTAAGGTTAAATTAATATATTAAATATTTCAATAATGTACTACCTATATATATACTATATAAAACACTTCTATTATATAATACTAAATATTAATATACTTATAATATATATAATATATATAACTATACCTATATATATATATATTATTATAACTTATATCTTCTAACACATTTATCGAACAGTAATTATTTACAACTACAACTTAAAAGAAGGGTTTCATGAAGTTGATTTGATAAGCGTTTTTGATTTTTAAAATTTTAAGAATTTGCACATACATCTTTAAATATTATGAATTTAAAGATCCACACCGTTTATGATATGGCAAAAAATGGAGGTTTACTAAGATAATACACGATATATAACTTATGCTCCTCTCTATTGATCCCATTTAAGCTTTACCTCATATTATACAAATTTTTTGACAATAAAGCATATTCTCTCACACAAAGTTTTGGAAAACAGATTTGCATGTGATCAATACACTCTGGCTGCTATTTAACCAACTGTGAATCATGGTTCGGAACAACAAACTTTGTTGACAGTTTTTGGATCCATATATTAGATACTGGTTTCTTATTTGATATAATATATTATGCGCTGATATTCTCACTCTCCCAAATATGTTGGTTTTCGTATTACTACATTAATGGTCCTAGTTTTATACCTCTAATTACACATTGGAAACACTAAAAGAAATTTAAAAATAAAAAAAAATATCCGTTATGAGCTTTACGAGCCAAAACTGTATTGGGTATATTAAAGATGAATTATCTTACACATCCTTTATTAAGCCAGACTAATCAAAATGCTTGTTTTGATACTGTTCGAAAGATAATTTATTTTTTTAATCATCAAAATCAATTTCAAAATCAATATGTAATTAGGAAAAAAAAAATTTGACACTCAAATTAATACATAAGATTAAAACAATAATTCAAATCATATTAAGTACACAGTGAAAAACATTAAAATTTGTTCCTCCAGTGTAACCTTTAGTTTTACCTACTATCGATAAACTGGCATTTTAATAATATCTTTCAAAAAATAGCAGGTTCATCAGCTATTAAAACGTTGCACTTCCTATTGATTTCTTTGCAGCACTCGTTTTACCTTGCGAATTTTGTATGAGCGCGTTTATTCCTTTCAAATGTTATGGATTCATATAACTGCCACAATATCAGGTATATTTATAAACTCACTTGTATGTCAAAATATTTTATGTGGATATATTGAAACAAAATATAGGGCTATTCACCTATATCTATACTGACTAACTATTACTCTCTTAATTAGTGCCGTTTAACACTTAAAAACCCTTATACTCCGTCTATATGTCGAGAGAGTTCTTTGGGCATATACATATTAGACAAAACATGTTTTAGTGCTAGTGTTTTAAGTTGTCACAGAGGGAATTCCTTCAAAAAAAAATATGCTGACAATATAATTTTAACAGATGCATGAAATTGTTGACGACCTTCACAGACATCGGGGTGGGATAGAACAGTATATATTATAGAGTGTGGTTTTGGCTTCGCTTGTAACCAGGCCACACGAGCAGCCAGCGCGTTTATATTTTACATATTCCATAATTCCAAACCAATTTTTAGTTGTAAAACAAAACCCTCTAAATACTTTAAATCTTTTCTTTATTTTAAAAATCGCGAGCGGATTATACAATTATATATTATAAGAAATATTTTTCATAAATATTAAAAATTATTATTTTTAAAAAATTAAATAAATTAAAGGGTTTTGACTCTGGACGTTTCTAACCACATACAAAAAATTCCATCAAATTTATTAACATCTCCTTTTCCCTTATATATTATTATTATTATTAATTATTATTATTATTATTATTATTATTATTTCTACCAAAGGAGTGTCACAAATAGCTTAAATCTCAATTATATTTTTATTTGAAAACAAGCTAACATATATTACATTATAATATTAAAATATAAGAAACAATAAAAAAAATAAAATAACGAGTAACAATTACTGATTCTATAGTACTAGTATTCGAAGACCTTTATAGTTAGTAAGACAGGACTTTATGTTTATAAGCAAGAGGTTCTGGAATGATAATTTACTCTTATGGAAGAACCTTCATAGAACCACTTACAATTATTTTTAACAAAACTTTTTGCATTCTTATTAACTTTTTATTTTATATGTCACAATTAAGTCCATTATTGGCCTGTTCAGGCGCGGCTCAATATTAAGCAATGCTACCTATTATTTTATTGTTATTATAATCTGTTATATTACTTCCCTTGTCAATTATGGCAGATTCCGACAATGCGTAGAATCGGAATATTACCTACCAGGGGTCGACTCTAAAGAACATATTCATCCGTCAATAAAAACATACTTTTATCAGGTGAGAAATACGCACACTCTCTCCCATACAAGATAGTATCGTGAAAATATCTGATTTATAAAATTTAACTCAATTTCAACTAATCCTCTCTATTATATATTTCGAGTAATCTTTCGCGATAGCAAAAAACAGGATTGACAACATTTGAAATATGCCCTTCGACATAAACCATAGTAGTTGGAGACGCGTATTAATATAAAACTTCACTCATAAAATACTTCTAAAATCATCTAAAGAAATCTCAGCTAAAGAATAAGCCCAAATACTCTTCAATGATGGCAATTTAAGAAGATTTTTCTTAGATGTAATTGCATCATTCCTCTACGTGTAGGGCCTGGTTGCACTGTAACTGAAGTTTCTCCTAGTTTGCTATTTCGAAGTAGATACTCTTTATGAGGTTCCAGCCCATACGGACTTCTTGTATATATTAATTATTATAAGAATCTAAATTTCTTTGTATACAAATACTCTCCTGAACGATGATTTCACTTTTCAAGAGAGCGTATTGTTTTTAAAGTCCGAGTAAAATATAAGAATACACTCACTCTAAAAATATACATCCACTATCTACATACATACTAATCAAATATATCGCAATGATATCTTCACGCTATCAAAGTTCAATTCGCTTGATCTTGGTAACTTGGAAATGGAGTTAATAGACTTCCAAGAAAGTGCAGCGTGGAAAACAAAATTTATTGAGATGAATCACAAGTTACAAGAAAATGAAATAAAACTGTCAATTTGAAATAAACTAAATTCTATCGAACACTCGTAAAGGTTGAAAACATCTCTTGTTAGAATGCATTCTTTAAGTAATCACTACGATACGAAAACACTGAAAAAAAATTGGCACTAGCTCTACTGACATTGCTTGGTTCCTCAGATATTCGTTTGAAGCGATGTTTTCACATATGAATTTTATAAAATCAAGCACCAGGATCGTCTTGATGCAGATGTCAGTGCTGCCTGCCTGAGTTGTTAAACTCTCTTTATATATATTATACAAAAAATAGAACCTCGGACAATTATAAAACACTATAGTGCAAACAAGACCTGAACAGTTTTTCACTATAAACCATTCATATGGTAAACTTAAAAACTATTTCTGACCCAAGCTGTATTTTTATTTCAATAATTAACCTTAGATCTTTTTTGGATTATCTCTAAAAATGACCCAGTCAATTACAAAACAGGTCGCATCCCTTTGTATAAGCTAAATAATATTAATAAAAAAAAATTCTGTGTGCTTTATTACAGACTAATAAGAGGTTATTGAGGGTAATAATTACGAAACCAAACACTCTCAACAGTAGATTAAAATAATTAATTGCATATTTTAAAAAGGAAAATAATATAAAATAATGGCATTCGTTTGCAAAAACCTTATTGCAATTTTATTGCAATTTTAATCTCGCACAAGTGTTAATATTAAAATATTTCCAAAAGAAACAAATTAAAATTCTATAATCTGATATCAAAATCCGTTAATATATATATATATATATATATATAATGTATAAATTATAAATTATTTAATAAAAATATAATATATATATTATACCTTATAAATTATCGATAATATAAAATATTTTTTAATTCTTTATTATAATATTATATATATTATATACTATATATCTATAATATATATATATCATATATAGTATATTTATTTTATTTATTTATCTATTGTATTTATTCTTTATGGGTATTTATATATATATATATGATATATATATAGTATTATATATACATTCAGTATAATAACTTATTGAATAGTAGTAATATATATATATATGTGATATTATATATTTATTATATATTATAATATATATATATATAGTTTATATTATGTATAAGTAAATATATCATTGGTATATATATTATATTATTTATTTAATGAGGTAGTGAGTATTGTGAAAATATAAGCTTTTATATATTAGGTTTTTTTATACCCAATATATAGAAAAATAAAAATCATTATTTATTATCTATTTTATACCTCTAGATCATTATATATGGTATATATATTATTTATAGTATATATGACAAAAAGGTTTGTTACTAATCATACTGGATCTCTCTTCTCAAAAGAGCAAGTAGACTTTCTCAAACCAAGGGCTTAGGTGAGGTTGTGGAAAGGATATCTCAACAACTGAAGGACAAAAAATGAGAAGCAGTAGTTCATGGTAAGTTGGAAAAATGGCTTAGTTAAATACAAAATACTACATGGCAATCCGCTATAGCCATAAAAGTCACCGATTTAAAGGTCTGCATGTCAATAAAATAAAGTTATTGGTTATGTGCATTGATTTTTACATTATAAACGTATTTGCTCTCCGATTATTGTCTGCAAGAAAATTCCGTTGCGCTCGAAGTATGCTACCATAAAATCCATCAAAATCTCCGTACCAATACGCCCTGGGAAGAATATCCAATTTGCACCTGAAACACCACGTAACAGACTTAACAGAAATCTTCAATACAATAAATCATGAAAACTAAACTTTAGTAATCCCCTATGAAAAAGAAACAAACATTATATCCAATTTGAAACCTAAGAATGCCTCAATCTTCACTTTCCTACCGATCCATCTCTCTACTCTTACACAAAATACCAAACCTACCTACTCCAGATATTCATTTTAAATTTAAAAATCTTACTCGAAAACAACACTGACCACCATAACACAAAAACGGTCGAAATAGACTTTCAATATTTGTCATGGTCTCCAGACAAATTGTTATAAACAAAAAATGACAAAAATATATCTAAAACTTCTTATCTGGATGCACTACACAAATATACAGTAAAAATCACATCTTCAAAAACCCTAAAGAAAAGGATACCCCAATGCGACTATCCAGTCTTTCTCTTCAATCTTTATACGTTGACCTGCCCCACGAAAATTCATGCAACACAGAAATAAGAACATTCGTAAATGACAAAGCATGTGTCACTCAGGAAAAATTCATACAAACGGTAGCCACACTAACAGAAAACTATATTCGACAAGTCGAGAACTGGCTAATCAATAACAGATTTTCCCCAGTAAAATAAATATTCAATTAATTTATTTCAAATGATAGACATCAGCCCTTAATACACCTCAAAATATTCTCAAAATCACTTCCAATAGAACAATATTCTCAAAATCACTTCCAATAGAACAATATATAGATTAAGAACGGAACAGTGAAAATTGGAAATAGAGAGGTTATGCAGAGATGGAATAAGTAAGTTAGAGTTATTTAGAGACAAAAGACCACAAATAGGGAACATCCACAAAAATGGAAGACCGTCAACTATGAAGGAAAAAATGGAATCTGCTATCATTAAGATGAAACCGAAAAAAAACAGTAGTAGAAGACGGAATTGCAGTAGAAATGCTAAAGGATCTTGAGAAAATTTGATATGAAAGTAACTTTGACAAATGAGACCTCTGAATCTGGAAAAGAAATACAAAAAATCAAGAAAACATTAGACTGTGATAAACTCATCGTACAATTAGTACCATAATCCAATAACGAAGATCATTCTAAGAGTATTATTGGCAATAATAAGGAAAAAAATTTTGGCCACAAATTTCTGACGACAATGTGGTTTTAAAGGAGAAAGGCGGAAGAAAAGATATACTTGTCCTGGAAATGTTGAGAGAGGTGTCCGAGAAGGTTTAAGTGATGCCACTAGATTTGTTAAACTTCTTAAATACTGAAATTAATATGCAAAAACTCAGTGACTCGGTAGGGAAAAAATAAGACTCGGAAGGGAAAAAATAAAATGAGATATGCTAATGATGGTGTACTAGTGGCCAATTATGAAAAGAAGCTTCATTATTTGTTGGGTGTGGTTAGCTGGGCTAGGTGAGACAAAATATTTGAAAGTAAATAAAACAAATACTGGGGTCGTGGAAATACAATTTGAGACAGGAGCTCTAGGTTCAACTATAAATGGAAAATTGTTGACAAGTTTAAGAAACCGATTAGATAAATTAACTGGATGAAAGGCGCGACGCGAGAATGAAATTAAGAGAATATGATAGATAAAGCCAAGAATTTGCCCAATGAAATAAACATTATGGTGCCAGAAAACAATATTGAAATAAATACACTAAGTACAAAGTACCATATTCATTAAATGGTGTGTGTGTGTGTTCAACACTATTGTATTCTTGTAAGCACAAACTTTAAACAAGGCAGATGAGAGGAAGCTAAAGGCAAACTGAAGGTTTCATGGACCGAAAACGCAAGAAAAGCACAAATGTTCGAAACAATAAACACATTATGGGGTAAATTAAATGTAAGAAACATATTTTATATATATTAAAACTAGATAAGGAGTAAATTGAACCATATAGGCGCCGGCTTTGTAAGAACAAATTTCTAGAAAGCTTTCTACGTAGAAAGTGAATGTGTTCGAACTATAAATAATTAAACTATAAAGTCAAATGAATGGTGTTGACTACGATAAAAGATGCTTAATGAACAGGTTATACTAAATTACGAATAAGAATCTTTTTGATATAGGCGAAGGGGTCAAGAGAAAGAAGAGTCGATGTGGAGTTTCTGGATTTCATCAATATCGGAACGAGAAATTATATTTTATAATTTATGTCATAATTCATATCTTATATTTTTATATATTATACTATTACTTAAACTTTATATTTAAAAATAATAATACTTTAGATATAGGTCTTATATATTTTTTAATTATTAATATAAATAGTTTAATATATTTCATATATAAAAAATTTTATATCTATAATATATTAATTATATTATATAATATATAATATATAATATAATATATTAATCTATATAGGTAAATATATATTATACTGCATATTAAGTCAGTAGATATTAATTATATAATTTTACTCATAGTTATATATATATATATATATAATATTATATATATAAACGTCATATATATATAAAAATAATAAGATAATAAAATGTATGTATATATATATTAGGTAGGTTAGGTCATGAATCACATATATATATCTCACAAATTATATATATTTAATCCTACAATATATAATACTCTACTCTCACGGAAGAATATGCATAAATAATGAGTGTGTGTGGATATAGTTACAGAATATATATAAACTAACCTCGTTCGTGAGATATGACAATTTCTCCAAAAATGTTACACTTTAAGTGTGAAATATATCTAATATCTCATTAAAAGAAATGCAGAAATTTTATCTTATTCCTATTAAATTTACAGGCTCAAATAAAATTTTAGTCAAAAACAATATTTTTTTTTATAAAAATATTACTAATATTTCTCTCTAAAAATTACGCAGAGAGACCTATAACAAATATAAAAAACTTAATATTAAATTGTACGTGATGAGTGTAAATTAAAAATGATAAACTTAATAAAATTATACGCAGAAATTTACATAAAATTTAAAAACCAAAATTCTATTGCCTGACAGAAAAACACATGAAAAAAAAACATGTCAAATCAGTTTTATAATTTATTGCAAACTTTAAAAAGAGTTTTTAAGATAACTTTAAAAGATATTAATAAAAGTTAAAATAAAGTAAAAAAAATTCAGTAAAATAACTTGGGGAAAATTAAATATTAGCTCTCTCTTCTTGAACTCTTCGATACAAATATGGTTAAAAATAAGGTGTATATGCTTTTGATAACTTATTAAATAACCATCTTTAATAATTATAATATATTATATATAATTCATGTTGTGAGTGCTTAAAAAAACGATTATTCTCACTTCAATTACTAAACAAACTTGTTAGAGTTTTTAAAATAATATATTAGAGTTTTTTTGGATGCAGAAGATGACAATGTCACAACATTCACCTCAGTTACCTCTTATATTACGTATTATATGTTTATAGACTAGAAGAAATATTAAATCTGCCCTCGATATATTAATCATTAATATATAGTTTTCATTTGTGCTATTTAAAAAAAATCAACTATATATCTACTTATATACATTTAAATTATTAATTAAGTAGTAATATAGTAATTATTACATATAATCTATAAAGAATAAGGTTTATAATAGAATATATATAATTTTAGATATATATTAATTTCACTATACATATACATTAAGTCTGGTGAGTACTACTCATAAGTCCTTCATCCTTTAATGATTACTCTCTCAGCTAATGACAGGTACTTATAGATAATAATTAAGGTATAACTCAAATATACTAAATAACTCTATCCAAATAAAAATACTTCTTTATTTATGATCATATCTCTTTATATGGTACCGAGAACCATATAATTCTGTAATAAATGGATAATATATATACTATGATACAGCGCGGGTGAGTATATATGACAGCGCGGATCAGTTCCTATTCTCTTCACAATAGGCAAGATCTCCCTAACAATGTTTTCTTGGATTAAGTTTTCAAAAAACGGCAAAAACATTTATATTTAAAAATTTTTTCAATAAGAAAATCAGAAGAGAGAAATTTGTACCTAAATATTTTTCTCCCGTTTATATATATATATATTTATATAATATATATATATATATATATATATATAATATATATATATATAAAATAATATATATATTAATAATTATAATATATATTATATAAATATTATATATATAACATAATACGTCAAAAGGATTCATCACCGAGTGGGCCAAAGTCTGGGAAAGGAACGCTGAAGAAGTTGATGCTAAACCAGGCCTCCAATATCATATTTTCACATCTAATATATATATATATAATTATAGTATATATTATATATATATATATATATATATATATATAATATATATATATATATATATATATATATATATATATATACCATATAGATATGCCAATTAACTGATAAACCCTTGATTATCTTTTGTAAATAGGCAAAGACCTCTATTAATTCAAAGTAATTACAGCAAAAAAATTTACAATTTTCAATGATTTATGAATTAAAAACGACTCGCGGACCACTTTATTATATATATAATATATATATATATATATATATATTATATATATAATATATATTAATATATAATATATAAATATTATATTATATATATATATATATATATATATATATATATATATATAAGCATCTATCTTTTCATCTTCCTTCCATCCCCAGAATGGGGATGGGGTGTGTTGAGGTTGTAATCTATGTAACAGAAAAATTATAGAGCATGATTGCCAGTCGAAAAAGAAAGCCCCTTAACCGTCCCCTTTTAACCTTAAAGTAGAACTCTTGTCGCAGCCAGGAAAAATCCACCCTAAATGGTTCACGAACCGAGACGACTACCCTGTGTATCTCGTCAATGTTGGGGTTCATTCCTGGCAAAGCTCACAACCCATACCCCTTCACCAAAACCCCACCATTTTACTCCTGTTTTTATGCAACCTATATATTTTTATACTTATCTCGTACCTTTACTACTCACCAAATAGAAATATATAACTACACTATATATATATATTTCATACTCCCATTTATTCTTTTCCTTCACTGATATATATCTATCTAAATATATACTCATACGGACTTTTTTATTCTATATCTCTATATGAGGGGCGGTATTACTTCCTCACTACCTTTTGTGAGGGTGTTTATTATTTCAGTATTATATATATATAATTATTATATCATCAATGTCATGTTAACAAATATCTCACACCACTATATATTATATACATTATATATACGTATTAATATTAGTCTTACAATATTTACCTTATTTTCCATAAATATATAAACCAATATAATCTATCTTATATATATATATATGAAGGCCTATATATACTTTTAAGAAATACAATATATCAGCACAGCTTAAGACGAGTTTATCAGTTCTAACTTAAGCAATAAACTTTTCATGTTGGTCCTAAATGAAATTAAATTTGTAATTATTTTGTTAATACATTATTGCATTTATTCGCAATGTTAACAGAGAATTTTCGTCAGGTTTTCACAACTAATTAAAATTGAGTACGTATTGCAAATAAATAAATGTTTATATAAATAGCGAAGTATTAGTAATTCAGTGCATATTAATTAATTAAAATATCTCTCAAAACTACAGAGGAATGAATAATAAGTGACAACTATATAACTATAAGAAACAATAAAAGCTATATCTGAAATTTAAGTATAATATTAGATATGATATGTAGATAAAAAAACATATATTTTTATTTTTAGCTTTTTCAGAACATTTTTCCATCTATTCAAGCCACAAGATTTTCAACAATAATAAGAATTGGATACATTTAAATGAGCTCGGACATATATTTTCCATTCCCCAAAACCCCTTTTTTTCATTGTTAGGATGACGATTCATTAGTTCATTGCAGAGAACTATATGTTGACATTAAAAGAAAAAGTAAAGGATGCAGCACTGAGCACTATCGAAAATGCTCTCCATAGTATAAAAAAAAAGAAAAAAAAAAAACTATTGTAGTGAGCGCTAGTTAGTACGATTAAGTTTCCCCATCACTAAAATATAATATATATATTATATAATATATATATATATATATTAAGTATATATAATATATATATTAATTATAATATTAATATTATATATATATTATATATATATATAATAT
Source organism: Trachelipus rathkii (assembly GCA_015478945.1). NCBI lineage: Eukaryota > Metazoa > Arthropoda > Malacostraca > Isopoda > Trachelipodidae > Trachelipus > Trachelipus rathkii. The sequence goes on along the minus strand of JABUQX010048466.1, from coordinate 10,070 downwards.
ATATTTAATATATATTATTAATAATATATATATATAAAATATATATAAATTATTATAAGATAATGATTATTAATAATGGGCCTCCGTGATTAATTACCTTATATATAAAATAGGTATAGCATACTTATATTACTCTTTGCTTTTTCTGTCCTTGAAGTAACCAAAAGTTTTATATATTTTATTTTTTATAAACTCATATCGCGGGCAGCAATTGACAAAATATTTTTAACTCACACGAGGAGCTACACTTCTGAGCAGGAAATAGATAAGACTGCTCCACCATTTCTCCCGAAAAATGGAACTCAACTCTCAATCTCTGTTTGACTCCAGGTCGGCGCATAAGGTACAGCAAACTTTATCCTCTGATAAGTTGGTAGAAATTCTCTAACACCTTAGTAAGTTTACACTGTTACACACTTACCGGTTGGATTTGGGTGGTAAAAATTAATTTTATCCGGCTATAAAATATAGATTTATAAATACCCACCATTATCTTATATAGTCAGTCGTTTTAATTAGGTAATCAATCTTTAATTCGTTTTATATATTAGTTTCGTAAATATTTTCTTTGTATATATCAATATTATATATTCTAGGCATATATGCGTATTTTTCTCAATTAAATATAATATTATATATAGTTATATTATAATATATATTAGACATATTATATATATATTAAATAATTATTATTATAAAATTATTATATATATTATATTATATTACTATATGATTATATATAATTATATATATAATAATATATATATATATATATATATATATATATATTATATTTATATATATATAATATATATATATATATATATAAAATATAAATTATATATAATATATATATAATATAATAATAATATATATATAATAATAATATATAATAAAATATATATTATATATATATATATAATATATATATACTTACTATTACCCCTGCCTATAGTACTTATACTACCCCCTACCTTATATATCATTATTGCTATTTTTATACGATAAGAGCCGTGTATTAAATACCATGGACTGAAAGTATTTTTGAATAAAGTCCTTGTTTGAGGGACCAGATTGCCCCAGCCGTACAGGGAAGTACAAGGTAAAACACATACTCTTTGTGTCATTTCTATTTATGTTTAAGTTATCCGAGTATTATTTTTTTTTTCAAATGTAAAAAAACTTTATCGCTCATCCTTTATTTCTACGGGGAACTAGGTGGCCGCCGCGCGCGAATAGTAATTACGAGCCTTGATAAAGTTTATTCACATAAGCCATATACAGTTGAGACGTGTTCGTATTCTCCAAGTGGCCCATCATCCAGAGTTATATCATAGCTATTTGTATATTTAATAAGAATATCAAAGTATGAATATACGTATTGTATTAAGCCACAGACTAAGTAAATTTGCTTATAAGGGATAATTATCTTAGATTTTAAACTATATATTAGTATAGTATAACTTGTACAGAGCTAATTGAACTTATCAGTTTGAGGTTAGCCATGGTTACGATTGAAAAGCCAGGACAAAGCCGCATTAACTGTGTTTTATAGTTGCCAGAATCCTAAAATTTAAAAAAAAAAAAAAAAAATAGAAATGTGTTTTTTATATTTTTATAAAAATGCAGAATAATTATTTTACGTTTTATTTATTGTCTAGAACTATATGTTTCAGAGCATTTAAGGTTATTACTGAGAAAACTGTTATAGTGTATGTTCGACTCGTAACACTAGGATCGATGCCAACGGTTCTTGATTCACAACAATCACTTATTTCTCCCCTGCATTTGGCATTTATTATTGTTCTTATGACTATTAGCACGTACATTGACCAGTTACTTGTGTTCATGAAATTTATGAAAATTATAAACACCAATGCTTGTCGAGAACTGTTTAACATGCTCAATAATTATAACTCCTCAGGTCTTAAAATCTGTTTATTATTCGTAATTTATGGTAAATGTAAGCTCTTTTATTTTCTGTCGTGCACTGCTCGTCACTGTGCTTACCTTGTAACTGTTCTGTGTCCCTGATTTTACGATGTTTACTAGCTTATATTTGGAAATATTCTGATATTTACTTTATGTTTGTAGGACCAACTTAATGCTGAGAGCTTCTTTGTTTAAACTGTTTAGTGGAGGTTTGCACGATGGCTATAATATATTTCTTGTAACTATTATACCTATATAATCTACTGATTTTATGGAATTTGAATTGTTATACAGTATTTTATTGCACTGTATTTTATTTAAATCTTACACATGTTCTTATTGATAAAGACAACAAGCTAGTTGTTTACTGTTCTTACTCGAGAAAAAGGACATATAGTATATAAAAATATAGAACTGTGATTTGAAAATTATGTAACAGTAAAATCAACTGATATTATAATTTTAGTGTTTCAAAAACTTATCACCTCCGGCGTAATCAAGTCATCAGTTATTAAAACCAATTTGTCATTTTCCAATACCATTAAGAAGTTTTTCCAAGTCGAGATTTTCTAGTATCTGCTGCCTTTAATAATAAATGTGTACTTCTACTGCAATACATCTCTCATGAGTTAATGAAAATGAACTATTGGCGAACAACATAACGGCTAATAAATGTGTTCAGCTTCGTAAAGGTCCGCGATTGTGGCTTCTCCTCGTTGATGAGAGCGAGCCCTATTTATTTATAATATACATGATATTCATTATTATATATTATATGATTATTATATTGTTTATTATCGTATTATTATTTTCTGTCTTTACCGATATGTTTGCTAGTATGATAGAGTGTGTGGAATGACGATCAGTGAAAGGTGAACTGTAACATATTAGACTTATTATTGTTCACTAATTAAGTTGATATTAACCACTATACTCGTATTATTATTATTGGTACTATTATATAATTTATTTATGGTTATTTTGTTTGTTTTTGCAAGGGACGGCAACATGGAATACGACAAGCAATAGATTGGTACTCTCGCAAGAGCTGCAGAGATAATTTTAGCTTACGCCAAGAATGAAGGAAGAAGAGAAGGGTAAAAAAGAGGAACAGTTACAAACGATACACACTGTGCATAAAATTTGATCACGGGAAATATGTGCAGGGTAAGAATAAGGTTGACGTGCCCTATTTAGGCAATTATTCACTCGTGTTTACTATTAATTTGTTTTCTCTGTACTCAAGTATACATTTTCATACCTCAAATACTTATTGCCGGCCAAATAGGCAATTACGGCCATTTATTGTGTGTTAGGGTTGAAATATGTCTTACTTGACGACGATGTGAGGACATGGAAAATAACTCAATAGCCAACTACGCGGGGGATGATTCGACCTCATGCGACCTTCTCGTGTGAGATAATTTGCATAATAAGTTATCTCTTTGGGAGCGACCAGATTGCCCACGGTCACAGGAAGATAAAGGAAAGCCCCGTTTAATCGCGTTGATTGTATAGATGATGAGATTTTATTTAATAAAGGGTATTATTTATTTATAATGTGAAATAAAAAGTTGTATTATTTAATTTCTAGGTATGGATATCCACCGTTTCATATGTGGGTGGCTCGAATATGATATAATAAAGTTGAGAGCCTGCGAAAGTTGTTAAATAACAGTTTGTGACGTAACATATCACCCAGAGTGCATCACTCCTAAGGTTTTAATGACGCTATTAAATTGAAGAACATAAAAAGAGATATAGCGATTATTGTGCTAAATGTTGATAGCCTACGATATAGATTTTGACTAAAGTGGTAGGAAATAATCTCTACATTGGACTTGAAATCTTAATAGTTAATCGCATAACTTGACTGGTTGTGTAATTAATATCTACAGATGTGTTATGCCATGTTCTCTACGGTTACGTGTTTTGACCAGACATTAAGACTCGTTACTTGAGTAAATGTGAGTTTATTATATATATTATTATTCAAGATTAATTAATTGAATCAAATAAAATTTACGATCAGAGTTTGAGTTTGGACTTTAATGAAAACACTACATGGACAGTTATTTATCGGTTTATTATGCGTATGTTTTAATTATGTTAATTTTTACTAAAATTTAAAAGAAAAGTGTTAGTATATAATATATATAGTATTTAGCCATTGAGCGTGAGTTGTGCGGTGAGTATCGTTCTGTCGCTCTCGTTTATATACCTAAGTGGAATTAAGAAACAGATCTCAGGTGATGATATTACCGTACCTGAGAGTTATAGTGTTTTATGATAAGTGTCAATGGATATAAATATATAGTGATATTTGTAGATTATACTGGGATATAAGTTGTGATATTTACATTTCCAGTTTAAGACCATGATAAGCGATATGATGTTAAGTTTGTGGTTGTGAGTCCGCTTGTTTATGGAAACCATACGCGCTCTGATACGAAATTACCCGCAACTACGCATGCAAGAAATGTCAGGGAACAAACTGATTATGATGTATGAATTGTTAAATAGATATGCTCTATTATATGCGTTATAATCGCCGTATCCAAAATTTATGTCTAAATGGTCGATTTATCTAGAAAAAATTGATAAAATTGAGAGTGTTATAAATTTGCTCCTGGCTCTGACTTTGCTCATATTGTCTTACTGTATTTAACTAGAATCTGGTTATTTGTTGGAGTTAACGCTCTCATGGGAAATTTTGATACTTACTGCCGATATTTGACCCTGACTCGCAACAAAATGTATGTGCAAACTTTGTGTAAACACACATTCCAGACACTTAGAACGTTACTAATCTAACTGAATTGATATAATAAACTCTGTTCTTACTTTCGTCTCTTAACTAGAAAGACATGCAATGTGGATATACATTATTTCCTCATTGTTTTGGTCAATCTTAGTTTTCAATGTTTAGGTTTATAACGGGCAATATTACAAATTAGTTTATAATAGGAAAATGGTAATGTAACACGTAGTATTCAAGTTATATAGCAAAAGGAATTAAATTAAAGTGATTACCTTCCCCAAATAATAGTATAACTAGCATACACCAGCTTTTACGTATTACAAAATGTTTTATGTACTGTTTAATGTATCCTTAGATTTGCAGGAGAATAAGCGCGTAATTAAATAATGTATCTCAGGGGGCCAATATATATGAATGAAATTGAATGTATCTAAACAGAGACTAAAACATCATATGACTAATTCTTAGTTCAAATATGGATACGTTTTACTCTCGCCTTGCCGTATAAATCCTATGAAATGTACCACCGTAATACAATTAAAAAAGAGGGTTACTTTTGTTCATGTGATTGTGAAATTTATGGACACTAATAGTGATAGAACTGTTCAGAATAGTGGATTTATCTGCTTCTAACTCTCCGTTCCAGCGGCATTACAAATTTATATGTGAAACATTGCCTATCATAATAATAGATGACAGTATACGCAGGATACAATATAAAAGCCCTAGCGTGAACAAATTTAGGATATTGTGTGAGTTTAGCATATTTACTGAGCAAAAACTATATCAAAGGATATATGACTCGCAGATGATATATAGCATGCTTGCCATAAATAATTACTAATGAAGACAACTAGGTTATTAATCTCCACTAATACATACGATACAAGAGAAATATACCGTATATTTCTCGAGTAGTACCACATTTAGGCATTCCATAGGATATTTACAGTACCCAGAGTATATTCTATATAGAATGGCAGGTTATACTAACATTACTAGAGCCAAATTATTTATAGAAAACTGAGGTCTCGATCTACGGTTCTAACCCCCCTTTAATATCGACAAAAACGGAAATTAGGGATAATGTCGGATAAGGTGATACGGTAATTCAACAATTTCTCGCGAGTCGAAACTGGACTATATTGCTGCTTTCAAATGGATGATACAGAGACCTCCATTTGATCGCTGTCCAACGTAAGCTCGATTGTAATCTAAGGACTTAATAAGAGCTATAGTATATATCCGTAATGAGAACTTATGTGCGCGAAATATAATTATATCGAAGGAAACCATACGACGGAGTCTCTCTGAGAGACGCTTCAGGTGGAAAGGGATACTAAAAATGATTGCATATTACTCAAACAATTAGTAAAAGAAATAATGATGTGCAAAATTAATAAAAATTCCAAAATATGAGTTACACACATTTATCAGAATCATCCAGGGTGCAAATAGATGAAAAAAAATGAGGATTGTTTCCATCGTGGAGACCAAAAAGGAGGTCAGGCGCGGAAGAAGTTAAAATAGACAGGACTCAGCACAAGTATAGTCCTAAATAGATAGTGCCGAAGAGATATGATGAGCCGCTAGAGAGAAGATCTAGTATGGAATGTACCCGGATCTTATTTAGGAAAAGGAAATATCTTTATGAACAAACGAATGAAAAATCTGACGCGAAGATTTGGAACCAGAAAGAATAAGAGCAGGGAGAGGTAGAAAATCCGATGTTTAGATAACAGGTTGGAACTTCAGACATTTGTGCGGAAAGGCAAACCCCGGAGACCATTCTAAGAAACAGTTCACTAGCGCAATCAGTCCACGGTCTCGGAGTGGAGACATGCACGTCACAACGTTCTGGAATTTCATTGTTTTTCCCCAAAATTATTATCCAAAAAAAAAACATTCAATGGGGTGTAGAGAAGGTTTAATCAACATAGTAGGAAATTATCGACGGCACTTAGTCTAATAGAGGAAATTATGAAGGTGCTTCGAGGTAAGTATACGCCTCTCCAATTTCACTTGCACCACATGATCCGTCTTTGTTAACTCATACCTCATACCCTGCGAAGGGATATAACCCTTAAGAACACAACGGAAGAATATATTATGTATCATACACCATAGATGGACTCGGTCGCTCTACCCAGCATCAGTAACTGCACCATCTATAGGCAATATAGTGAACTAAAGATTTACGACCTACCTCAGACTCATGAACTATACAATTATAACCCAGGGAAGCAAATGAGAAAATCACAGAGAAGATCTTGGTCCATTTCCATGGCCTGCGCGCTCACCCGACTATTTAAACCACACTGGTACTAACTTTCTATGGGCCTTACCTGTATCCAAAACTACAAGTGTACGCTGGGTGTAAGATGAGCCCCAAACTAAATCCAATTATATCCCCTTCGCTCCGTCTGTATTAACTCTTCGCCCGTCTTTAACTTGTGAATTAACCAATGCGCCACATATATATGTAAGGAAAAGGAGTGATAGTCAACCCTCAATGATAGCGTCACTGTTTACCACTCTGAGAGACTCATCTGCAATGAAGTATGGGCTCGGCCAAGAAGGCTGAAGGCATCTCATTAGTATTTCACGTGCCTTAAGGATGGAGGTCGTTCTGTCGCGTGATAGCACTATTTGCTTAAAATACAGTATTACAATAGGGTTGAAACGAAAACCTGACATTTCTATCTCCCTTCATTGCAAATGTTGTTGGATGTTAAAGATTCATAGTCGGTGTATAATTGTTGTCTTTATATAACTATTGATAATAATAATTCAACATAACTTGTTCTTATTATTATTGTTACCATTATCGAATATTATGAGCTGTAACATGCAATTCCATTGTTATATTCTTATCAAATACAGCTTTATTCACATTCACGTTTTAAAACTATTGTATAATCAATCTGAGTAGTAGGTATAAGGATTAATACATAATGTACCTAACTAGACGTTAATGTATAATAGGTAACATAGCGTTGGAACGAAATGAATAGTAAACTCAGTATTCAAAAAAATGTCGAGAGAAAGAGCACACCTCATTTTTTATGTGTCAATTCCACAAGAAGCCATAATAAAGCAATATATTATTCATCCATTCGAAAATTGGCTTATGTTATCGTGTAAGCGCTAGAAGTTAGGTCTCGATTTATATAATATAGTTCGTATATAGGTGAGCAGACAACCAATCTGAAATACAAATATATCCCATTCGATCACTCCATTAAACTTTAATTAATATAAGTATAAATATAAATTCAGAACTTATAATATTCCTACTACATTTTTCATACAATTAAACATTACACCGTTATACTCGGTGATTACTAAACTCGCATTCTTACCTGCATACCTAATACTCGTAGAATCAAGACTACCATCCGCAAATCTCGGAGATATCCAGTAACAACCTAAATGTAATAAAAGTGAATTAATGTACCAGTCAAAAGCAGAAAAAATATAATAATAGATATCCCCCCTACATCTCACAATTTCCTTGACTACCGATTATATTATAATATATATACTCCCACCATTATTTATAATTAATCGTCACAGTCAAAAATAATCCACCCTGAGGTTTTTACACGAAGACCCGATCAGGACCCCAAACTCACACATTATCGGCTGCATGATTCCGTCAAATGTGAGGTTCAAATCTCCATGGGCATAAAAAACCCATCTATAAATATTTATACCCACCTACATGACCAAAAACTCCTGCTCATTATTCCTATATTACCTCTCAGTATAAGCCTACCTTTCTGTATATCTTTCACCTATCTAGTTATCTAGTAGGTATAGATAATAATGATATACCTAAATAAATATACATATATCCAGGCGTAATGATCCTGCTCTGTAAATCAGAACCGCAAGAGGTAAACAGGTCTCATATCAAATATCCCTATAAGCCACAGCGCACATCCGCACATAATTTTCATGAAAAAACAAGGCACAAACTAAACCCAAAAAAATCGATAAATTTCTGAATAATAAAATATAATATTAATTATAAAAAAATACCTATCAATATAGATCAGCATAATAATAATGAAATATATAATAATAATAAATAATAATGAAATAATAATAAACTGTATTTATAAATCAACTCTATATAAAAAACTATATAAAATTACTCAGTAATTAATATATAAAAAACTGAATTCCCTCAAAATGACCAACTCATGTTATAAATAATATTCCCGTTCAAAGATCATTAGTGCTCCCGATGCAGAGGTATGAAGTATAATCTAGACCCAAAGTATATATACAATATCAATATATATTTAGATCTTTGGACTTATGAATTTTGTTCAAAAATATGCTTCCTCCCTGAATCTAAACAACTATAATAGATAACAGAAAACTTGTACCGGATATTCCGAAACCGGAATAAATCCGAACCTGATATCCGGGAGTTATCCGGTTTTTTTTAAAACTTTCCTCAGCCTGGATTATTGCCAATGCGTATCCAGGCCACGCTGGCCTCATACCGGGACTAATCTAGTCACATGATTCCCGCGTCTCATCCCTAAAATGCATACCAAAAGTCAATTCGTATTATATAAATAATAATAAAAGTATTATAATAGTTAATTATCAAACTAGATTATTAGTATCCCTAGTAATAATAATAGTTATAAATAGTTATATATAACGTTATAATATATATAATAACATATATATATATACTAAAATCATGAATAAGATAAGAGAATCCTGTTTGTAAAATTATTTAAGGCAGAAAATATATATAAATTAAATTAAAAATTATATATAGATATATATACTTATAATATATACTAATATAAATTATTATATAAATAAGATACAGCTATAATAAATAATTATATATAATAAATAGGTATATATAAATATATATATAATCATATTATATTATAAAAATATTAAATATCAAGATATAATATATTAGAAATATCGATGTAGGCGGCGTAAGAAATAATAAACGGAAAGAAACGAGTATGTCATACTGAGACATCTGACCAAACCCAAATTACATTCTCAATATATTAAAATGGTTTTCCTTGGAATAATGAACTGAAATATAGTAAATAAAATTTACGCCTACTTATAATAAAAAATCTTTGTTTGTACATTTAAATCCGTTTTTATAATCATAAAAAGTTAAATAAGTGAAATTTTGTCCATAAGCGTATGAATCAAGAGAATAGCATTAAGAGCAGAGAATGCGCTCGTCTCGGTCCCTGCCCACATGCAGCGAAAAACGAACGCAATCTGAGTCAAATTGATTAGTTTTGGAAAGTAGAAATGGCCGGATTAATGAGGAAAAAATATAAAATGAGGCTCGTCTTTCATGACGTTAGGCAGAGAA
>JABUQX010048465.1:15000-18395 GCA_015478945.1 Trachelipus rathkii | reverse complement strand
ATTATGGTTACATACCTAAGGAATGGAGTTCAAAACCCAAATATACAAGTTACCATTTGTACCCAGGGTGTGGATTTGAAATGAGTAGAAGAGGGAGCTTCGAGGGACATTCTCATATGAATAGGAAAGGTTGGATGAGCAGCTGAAGGTATCGTTTTAATGAAAAGAAGAAAAAGAGCATGATAAGACGAAAACTCTGAGGAACCCATTTTTAACAAGATGGATATATGAAGTTACCAGATCAAAAAACAGTCAATTGAAGGATTTAAAAAAACTTAGACAAAAATGATACAAATTGGTCGGATTTGAGGGCTTACTTCTTTGACTTTCCTTGAAATGACTACTGCTTCTGTTGTAGGGGATCCCTCGGAGAGTGCAGAACACATTACCGAGGTGATTCTCTCTGACAATGAGGAGTATATAATATCTTCTCTCCCTTCAACTAAAACAAACAAACCAAGGTTTAAATGAGTTTGTTTTGCTATTCACTGTAGGGACGCTGTTTTCAGCAATTGCCTTTATTTTTAATCTACTTAAACTCATGCAATTTAAATTTCATCCCGGAATCGGGCAAAATCAATTCTCCGTAACACAAAAAAACTACTTTTCCATAAAAAAAAGCGATGATCTTTCAGATTCTTAATCCTCGTGCTAATTCTGCTCTATTTCACAAATTTTTACCTTTTGATTCTCATATTACCTCTCGCTCTTTTGAAGATCTGATTAGTAGTTTTAATATATCACCAAAATTAACTTCCTTCCCTCAAAATCTTTTATTACCTCCATTCTTGACGATTTCAGCCTATTCCTCCTTCTTTCTTTCACTTTGATTTCCTTTCTAGTAGCTCTATAGCAGCTGTAGCAGAAGGTCACTTTTCATCCTTAAATTTATAAAAAGTGGTGTTTGGTCAATTGGTCAATTCCCCTATTTTACCTCCTTTTCATTCATGTCACTTTGTCTGTAATACACTCCTATGCTGATAACTTCATTCTTCATTTCTCCATTCAGTATGAAATCCGATCCACTCAACAACAATTAATGATGCCAGGAAGGTGGCCTTTGAACAACCGGACTCTGTTCCATCTCGTGCCTCTAACTGGGCAGAGAAAACCTGGTAGCTTTCAATGCCTCAAAAATAGAGCCTCATTTATCTACTTGACATAACCTTCTACGAAGCTATAAAATATTCTTAGAGAACAAACTTCTAAAATTAAATATTTTAGGCATTCCTTTTCTCGTGATTATAATTATGAGGATCACATTATTTCTCTCTCTACACAAGTTTCAAGTATGTTGGGTGTCCTGAGGCGCCTCCGGAGCTTCTTCTCACCATCTTTAGCATAATAAAAGTCTGAAACACCCCCTTTATATATTTTTTTCAATTTCCTTTGATTTGCATACTTTTCAAAGGCAATGTATCAGGAATTAGATAGGCCCTCTGGCCTTTGCCACCGGAGGATATATATTATATATATATATAATTATATATATATATATAGTATGGATCATATATTAATATTATATATATATATAACTATATATATATATATATATATATATATATATATATATATATATATATATATTAGTGATGGATCAAATAACCACAACCGCAACCGCAACCCCAACCCCAACCGCAACTGCGAAGCAACCGCACATATTTTGACAACCACAACTGCAACCGCAACCGCGATTGTCACTGGTTTTTGCAACGCAACTGCGGTTGTCAGGAAGTTATCTTTTTTAAAAATACTCTCTTATGTGCAGAAATTAAGGAACCTTCAACATCCAAGCCAAAAACTCTGGTTGAAACTACGAATGCCCATTTAATATCACGTAGTGATGATGATACAGAAATAGAGCTTAATGAACGTGTTATGGATGAAATAGCAAAATATCAAAAGAAAAAAGGATCGATCCTGAAGATGATACTCTAATGTGGTGGAGAGAGAAAGAATATAACTTCAAAGAGTTGAAGATGATAGCGTAAAATATATTTGTTATTACCCATCTAGTAGTATACAAACGAACAACTTTAATTTATAACGAGAAAAGGATGAGATTAACAGGAGAAAATGCTGAAAAATTGTGTATTCCATAAATCTAACTTGCAGCTTCTAAAATTCAACTACAAACACGCAATAACTAAAGAAGCCCTTTAGTCGGATACTTTCCAGTTTTGGCAGGGCGGAGGATGGGGAAATTGGTTGGTGGGGTGCAATGTGCATGGGTACTCGTCCCACACACTGGTAGTAGTAGCAGCAGCAGCAGCAGCAGTAGTAGTAGTAGTAGAAGTAGTAGTAGTAGTAGTAGTAAACATATTAATTGTTAAAATTTTTGTTTTTCATTGCGCAACCGCAACCGCAAACCCGCAACCGTGGTTATTGAAAAATTAAGGAACCACAAAAAACCGCAACCGCGGTTATTGTAAAAAATTCAGCTTCGCTCCATCACTATTATATATATATATATGATTATATAAATATATAATATATAATATATATATATATATTATATAGTATATATATAGTATATATATATATATATTATTATATTATATATATATATATATATATATATATACTATATATATATTATATATATATATATAAATATATATATAAAAATATATATATATATATATATTATATTATATATATATATATATATATAATATATATATATTATATATATATATATATATTAATATAATATATTATATATATATATATATATATAATAATATAATATATATATTAGACAGTTCAAGCTGAGGTGTTGTTATATATATTGTGATGTGTGTGTGTGTGTGTGTGTTGTGTTGTGTGAAGGTACTTCATTAATTTCACTTTAGAAGTTAGAAAAGACTAAAAATATATAAAAAAACGCAAATTAAAATGGTGCGGTTTTTAGAGTCCCATGTGAACATGTTTTTTTTCTTATGCTTTTTTAAACTTTTCCTTTACATAATATTATCCCAAGATTTAAGGCGGATCAGCTATAAGAAAAATGAATATTTAATTTTAAGTAAAACTGAAAGATGGGAATTAACTCCCCAACCGACACAACCACATACCTACACACCGGACACACACATACACACACACACACACACCACACACACACACACACACATACACACACAAACACACACGCCCGCGCGCGCGCCCATATTATATATAATAATATATATATTTAAAAAACATATATAATATTATATTATATATATATATATAATATATATATATATATATATATATATATATATATATATATATATATATATATATATATATATATATATATATATATAAACCACAAGAAAAATGGAAAAGGATGTTACGAAGCACTTTCTTGTATTTAACCGCACATTATCAAGGCATAACAAAGAAAT
>JABUQX010048465.1:0-5000 GCA_015478945.1 Trachelipus rathkii | reverse complement strand
GCGCTGAAAGATTTTTTATTTTTTTATAACTTTTATTTTGAGAGCTTCAAAATTGAACAAGCGAATTTTCGAGATATTGATCCAAATCAGCTGTCTTTTAATATGTTCGATTTCATTTTTTCTGGAATGTTTCGAATTACCATCCATCCTTCAAGTCAAAGAAAAAGCTGATTAAATTCAAAGCACTAACCCAACAAGTAAACCAACACTTCTCCTTCTTCTTGACTATTGATTTAGTATATATATATATATAATATATATTACATACATAAAAATAAATAAACTATTTAGTAGGTAAATCAGTATATATAATATAGAAAATCATATAACTAAATATAATATATATATATATATATATTGATATATATATATATAATACTGGTCTATACATTTACAAATGCTAGAAAACGTTATATAAAGATTTAATTATAATATATAGTATTAAATAATATATATTATATATATTTATATATATATATATAATATATTTATATTATAGTACTTATTATATATAAATTTCGCCATATATAAAAGTGGAATTACTATAGTTACTAGTCATATAATAGCTATTAATTAATACTAATATATATATAACTAATATAATATTATATATTATGATAGGCCTATGTACGCATATTTATACAGGTGATATCAATAATATATATATGAAACTATATATATATTATATAGTTATATATATATATATATATATATATATATACCAAGCTATACTATATAAAATTTATACCTATATATATAAAAATACTCAGTAAATAAGTATACTATATAAATATATAATAGTACTATATATATAATATATATATATATACTATAGTAGCGTATATATATATAATATATATACATGTATAAATGATATATATATATCATATATATATTAAAGATATATAGATATTAAAAGTTATATTATATATAATATATATTATATATATATATATATATATAATAGTAACCTATAAATATAATATATATGATGACTATATATATATATAAAACAAGGTATATATATAATATATATATATTATATATATACGATACTATACTATATATACTATATAATATATATAATATATATACTATATATAATATATATATTATATATATATGCAGTAAAATTTCGCTAATATCTCTATTCAAAATGAGCAAAGAGAAAAATTCGGCCACCAACACGGAGTACATCTCCAGTTAACAATTTGGCTTATGTCAAATTATTTTAGAAAATAGGCAAGCGAATGAGTTATTGTGCGTCTGTATAAAAAAAAGACTAAACAATATCTGTAAATTTGTGGCCTGTCTTTTTGATAATAAAAGCCAAATAATTCCCAATTTACTTTTAGGGATTGCAATATTCTAATACTATATATATATCATATATCTATATATATGTATCTTATATATATAATATTATAATATATAGTATATCAGTATAGCTATATATATAACGTTAGTACAGTGCTATCAAACTATATAGTGCGTAACCTATATATATATAGTTATATAACAGTATAGCTTATACTATATAAAGGCTATATATCATACTATATATATATAAGTATATAGGAATATAATAGACCATGGGCACGCAGGCAGGGGGCAGGCAGGCAGGCGAGGAGGCAGCGCAGGCCAGGCGGAGCAACGGCAGGCAGCGCAGGCAGGCTATCCTACCCACCTAGCTTACGTGAGCGCTACTCCTCAAAATTCATCGATCGCACGCAAGACCCACACTGAAACAATCGACAGGACACCTTTCACTAGAATCTGGATTAAGTCCCTCGGACAAAAGACTAACCCGTACTATAGGAATATTGTTATTCGCAGCGGCGACGCAGGCAGTCGCCGGCAGGCAGGCACGGGCAGGGACAAGCGAGAGGCAGGCAGGCAGAGGCAATGGCTACGCGCAGGCACGGCAGGCAAGACGGGCAGGCTAGCCTGCCTCTAGCAAAGGCTAGGCTCAGGCCATGGGCAAGCAGGCAAAGCCAGCAGGGCAGGCAGGCAGGCAGGCACGGCAGGCAGGCAGGCAGGCAGGCAGCAGGCAGGCAGGCAGTGCAGGCCCAGGCCAGCAGGCCGGCAGGCAGGCAGGGCAGGCATGGCAGGCAGGCAGGCAGGCAGGCAAGGCAGGCAGGCAGGCAGGCAGGCCAGGAAGGTAGGGGGGCAGGCAGGCAGGAAGGCAGAGGCAGGCAGGGGCATCCAAGCTTGCACTGCTGGGGCAAACAGGAGGCAAACGGCGGATGGCAGGCAGCTGGCAGGAACCCACGCCGACGATGCAGCCAGCAGCGCAGCAGTGACCACCAGGTGGGACACGGGCAGCCATGGCTGTCGCAGGAGCAGGCAGGCGGCAGGCACGCAGGCGGGATCGTCGGCCTAAAACTATTCGTAAACATGGCGCATTGCAGCGCAGGTAGCCAGGCTCAGCAGGGCCAGCAGGGAGGTAGGGCAGGGCAGGCAGGCAGGAAGGCAGGCAGGCAGGGCAGGAGGCTTGGCAAACAGGCAGGCCAAACGGCGGGCAGGGACCAGGCAGGGCAGCACGGCAAGCAAGCAAAGCAGGCAGGGCCAGGCAGGGCAGGCAGGCAGGGCAAGGCAGGCAGGCAGCAGGCATGGCAGGCAGGCAGGGCAGGCAGGCAGAAGGCAGGCAGGCAGGCGTAAAACCCTATCGTAAAAGTGGACATGAAAAACATGTCGACTAAAAGTACTATAGGAATTATTTGATTCAGGAAGGCAGGCAAGAGGCAAGGCAGGCAGGCAGGCTGGCAGCCAGGCGCAATCAGGCAGGAGGCCTAGGCAGGCAATAGGCAGGCAGGGCATGGCAGGCAACAATGCAGGTAGCGCAGGCCAGGGCAAGGCAGGGCACGGCAAGGCAGGCAGGCAGCGCAGGCAGGCGAAGCAGGCAGAGGCAGGGCACGCACGGCAGGGCAGGGCAGGCAGGCCTAAAAAAACCATTCGTAAAATGGGACATGAAAAATGTTCCAAAAAATTATATAGGAGAATATTTGTTCAATTCAGCAGGCAGGCAGGCAAGGCCAGGCAGCCAGGAGGCAGGCGGCAGGCGCAGGCTAGGCAGCAGGCAGGGCAGGCAGGCCGGCCTTAAACCTATTCGTGAAAATGGGACATGAAAAATGTCCAAAAATTTAAGATATTGTTATTCAGCAGGAAGGCAGGCAAGGCAGGCAGGGGCAGGCAGGCAGGCCCAGGGAGCACGGCAGCCGGCAGGCAGGCAGGCAGGCCAGGCAGGCAGGCAGGCGGCGAGGCGGCAGGCAGGCAGTCAGGCGGGCAGGCGGCAGGGCAGGGCAGGCAGGCAGGCAGCAGGCAAACAAATATGGAACGGGGCAGGCAGAGGCAATATAAGGCCGCAACCTTCCGAAAAAAAACCAGCCAAAGAGTCTTCAGAAACAAATATAGGCACAAGCCGAGGCACTTACCGACACTCAAAGGCAAAGGACAGGCGAGGCAAACAGGAACAAAAGGCAAAAAGGACAAGCCCAGAAAGAGCGCAGAGCAGGACAGCGCAAGCAGGCAGGCATGGCGAGGCAGGCAGGCAGGCAGGCAGGCAGGCAGGCAGAGACATGGCGTTAAGACAGCAGGCAACGGCCAGGGCAAAAACGGCATAAGAGCCAACGGGAGATGGCCAAGGCAGGCTAAAGGCAGACGCACAGAGGCAGGAGAGGACACGGAAAAGGCAAGGGCACACGTAGGCCCACGGCAAGTAACCGGCAGAGCAAGGCACGCGCAGGCATGAGCAGACAGGCAGGCAACGCACAAGACAGTGTAGGCAGGGCAGGCAGGCAGGGCAAAGGCAGGGCACAGCAGTGCAGGGAGGCAACGGGACCAGAGCAATCACAGAGCGAGGCAGTGGCAAGAACAGGCAACAGGACAAAGGCAAGCCGGCAACGGCAGGCAGACACCCGCAGACAGGGGTACACCATAGGCAGCGCCCAAGGCAGGCAGGCAAGGCAACGGCTAGGCAGGGCAGGCAAAGGCACAGGCAGCAGCAGGCAGGCAGGCAGGCAGGCACAGGCAGGCAGGCAAGGCAGGCAGGCAGGCAACGAGGCAAGGCTAATAGGAAGACAGGGGCAGCGTAAGGCAGGCAAAGGCAGCAGCGGCAGGCAGAGCAGGCAAGGAGGAGGCAGCAGAGCACGGAGCCCAAAGGCAGCTGACACGGCCGGCAGGCATGCGGCTTACAGGCAGGCACCAGTCAGGCACGCGGCCTAGGGGCAGGCGCCAGGCAGCTGCCGGGCCAGCAAGCAGGGCAGCCCAGGCCTTAGGGGGGCAGGCAGGCCAAAGGCAGGCAGGCCACACCAGGCCCACGCGCAGGCAGGCAGGCCGAGGCAGGCAGGCAGTCGGCAGGCAGGCAGGCAGGCAGGCAGGCAGGCATGGCAGGCGCAGCGGCCTAGGACACCGGCCAGGCACTTGGGCAGGCAGGCACGCGACGCTCAGGCACCTGAGTCTAGGCAGCCTGGGCCACCACCGAGGCACGGCACGGCCCAAGCCTGCGCACCGCACTTGGCCTGCAACGGCCAGGGCCCCTAGGACTCCTGGGCGCAGCCTGCACGCGGCAGAGCACGCAAGGTTTCAGGCGAGGGCTACCTAGGCAGGCAGGCACGAAGGCACCTAAGAGGGGCATCCCCTGAGTGAGGGCACCCCATGCACTGCCCTAGGCATGCCCTGCTAAGGCAGGCGCCAGGCACTCGGTCGCCAGGGCACGGCGGCAGGGGGCAAGGGCAGGCCTAAGGGCCCAACTTAGCAGTAGGCAGGCAGGCAAGCACCCTAGGCAGGTGACACAACCCTGAACCCAAGGCAGGCCTCCAGGGCCAGGGCCCAGGCCCTAGGCAAGGCAAGGCAGGCATAAGGTCGCTAGCTCTCAACAGATACCCTCACTATTCAACGTATAAAAATAAGCGGATGGAGATGAAAAAGAATTGTCACAAAATATATATATAGGGGAATATTTGTTATTCGCGAGGAACCACGGCTAGGCAAGGGCCCCT
>JABUQX010048464.1:0-33662 GCA_015478945.1 Trachelipus rathkii | reverse complement strand
AAGCGCAATAATAATCCGTAGAGTGTCGTTACGTTGGAACGTTAGATAACTCGATGATCTAATTCAAAAACGCCGTAAAAAATTTTACTTTGATAATTTTTTTGGACTTATTTTTCGGGGATTTTCGATTATACCTTCGAGATACATTAGTTATCTACGAAAGTTCGTTATAGTCAATTTCCTTACCCTCTAGAAACGACACTATAAGCTAGTGATGGCCTCGAGGGAACCCGACCTCGGTGAATTTCCTTCGAAGATCTTCTCGATCCCCGTGAAACGTTACTATTTTTATTCGCGATTAAAACGAATGGTCTATGTATATAGGCATAGATTATAAGCAAAATATTTATTAATTGTAACAAGCAGCGATGTTAACGCTCCTCCCTAACGCAAGCGTTAGGGCTTGCCTTCGAGCGCGTGCTGAATGAAAAAAGGGCAACAAAGTAGGGCAATGATAATGCCGGTGAACTAACTTCGCTCGCTGGCGCACGCTACGTTCGCCGTGGTTTTACCGGCAGAAAAACTGCCCAAAATAGGTAATTATGAAATTGGAGAATATTATGGCCAGGAACAGGGGGATGGTTTTTTTTTATAACAAAGCAATAATAAGTATTAAAAAAACTAATATATAAATTAATATCAAAGTGTTTTTTGGGGTGTTTTATGGTTTTTTCGACGATGATGAAAAAGGGTCGACAAATACCGGACGAAAAAAGGCATGTTTAATATTCATAGTATAAAAAAATTAAAATATATTTTCAGTTATTTCTATAAATGAACTCGTTATTTCTATTAATGAGCTAGTTATTTCAATAAACTAACTAACGATTTTTAACTTAGACAACCATAACACGTTTAAAAAACTATTTAAAATTTTTTTTAATTATTTAATTTCGTTATCCCTTAACATATTTTTAATGCAGGACTGCAGATATGAGGAGCTACATTAAAAAATATATAAATTTAATTAATACGCCTTCGGGGTTCGAGAAATCTATTTTGTTTAACGACGTCTCATCCCGTCCCGAGGATGAGTTAACTTGAATAAGTTTTCGTTTATCTTCGCAAATCGTTCTTTTTTTTGTAAACTTATATCCATTCGTGGGTCGGTTTCTTATTCTCGTAGTTTATTTAAATAAAAACTAAAAATAAATAAGAATTAAATTTTTTTAAATAAAGGATTTTAAAACTTTAAAATAAAATTTGTATACGTGTAACGCCGAAATAAAAAGATCGAGCACCGGTGGTAAGAAACCTATTCTCCATTCCGGAGCCATTGTAGAGAGAGACTTTCCTAATCGACTCTCACTGAGTCTCCTCGCGCCAGTCAGTTTTTCGGAAAAAAGTAGTTTATTCGACGACGGACGCTATGAGGCCGCTCTGCGAATTGAATTGCGATCTGCATTGCCGAGAGGCAGTACCGGCTAATTCAGTTCGAGAAAGTTTCGAAGCTTTTTTGCAAATCGAAGACGAAGCGCGACGGCGGGAATTTATCGCATCGCGTATAGAAATTCCCGATTTGACGCAATACGTGGCGAAAAACAGAAGCGGAAGAAAAAGTAGAAAGAGAGTTTCGAAGGAATCCGCTGCCGCGTTTTACCTCGACGCGAAACGCCGCAAGAAGGTTTGCGGGAGCTTTTTCAAGAGAACCTTCAATATCACGGATAAACCCATAACGAGCGCCATCCACGATAAAGAAAGGGAAGAAATATCGAAAATAAAATCATTGGTGATGGATTACGCGAACCAATGGAAATCTTCGAGAGTTCAAGAGCGTCCTTACAGCAGATGCCTCGTGTGCGACGCGTTTATCACAGCCGAAGGAGAGAAGAAAACGGCTTTGGAAGAAATATATCGTAGGCACGTGAATGAAACGCATTCGTTATCGAGAATGAAAAAAATGGACGAGGAAATGGCAACAAAATCGTTCGTGGTGGCCGATTTGCGATCTCAAAAACCAATCCAGTGTCCGGCGGGTGAATCCTCCTCTCCCTCCTCCTCCTCATCGACGGCTGGTTCGTTTAGCAACACTCCAAAAATAAATCTTTATAGTTTTTCTATTTACACCAAGAAAGATAACACCGCGCATTTTTACGCGTGGCACGAAGGGGAGGGAACCAACGATTTGTCCGAAAGGATTTCTTGCGTTGTTAAATTTATCGAGGAAAAAGCCCGAAACTCGAAAGACGGCATCGATTTCACGTTTTATTCGGAATTGTTAAACGACGCCAAAGATATCGGTATCCTCATCGCCGCTTATACGCACGTCCTCTCCTCGAGTAGCGGCATAAACAGCATTACGCACAAGTTCCTAAATGACAATCATATTATTTCGGGTGTCGGTCTCTTTATACGACCCGATTTAAAGAGTTTGATAGAATTAAAATTGAATCAGGGCCCTATTCGTACTCCCGAAAAATGGATGAATATAATTATGAATCACGAATTGGGGGTCCTAAGCGAATTACGCGAGATGAAACACAGCGACTTCTACGACTGGAAGGGGTTTACGAATAACCGCTGCTCCGTTGACTATGAGAGCTTTAGAAAACGCCTGGAAAATAACCGAATCGAGATCAAATTTTTGAAACAAATTCAAGTACAAAACCTATTTCCGGGCAGAGTTTTTTTTAAAATGACTCATGACGCTATGAAGCCTCTCAGGAGTCACTTTTTTATAAACAAGAAACCAGAACCCCTGTACGATCGAGAGCTACCCATCCCCGAAGACAAATTAGAAGGAATAATAAAAGACACCGATGGGCATAACGACTCAACCTTTTACAAGTCTTTGCTCGCTAAGCAACAAAATTTGCGAGATAAAGGGTCTCTTCCTTCATTCACGCGGAATAATACAGTCGCGCGTCCGTTGGAGAATCAAAAAGCTTAGCCGTAAGACTAACGCGCGAGGTGCCCGCCTAGGGAGATTCGGTGTTTTAATCTTGTAGTTAATTTTTTAAGATTTTTTAGTGTAATTTTTAATATCGAGTTTGTTAATTTTTTTTAATTCCTGTACGCAATAAAAAATATAATCTCGGTGTGTCTTTTTGTATTTCTCATCAACTTTCATGGACTTGAGCCGACCCTCGAAGAGAATAAATAAATCGAGGTCGAGCTCCTTTGACGGATTCAATATTATGTAATACCGTTTATCGAGCAAAGGAAAAATGATATAAAACGAACAAACGTTATTTTTTACGAACAAACTATCGCTGAACGTATTATTTGTTGGTTCTTTTAGTGAAGATTCATCGTGAGTATATATATAATAATATCCCTCCTATTATATACTTCTCATAATATAATATATATATAGTATATATATATATATATATATATTATATAATATATAATATATAGTATATATATATATCCTATATATATATATATAATATATATATATATATATATATATAACATTAAAATTTTAATTTGCCCATTTGCTCATATATATGAATGTGAGAGAAATATAAATAATTATATATATATATATTATTATATTATAATATATTATATTTAAAGATATAATATTATATATATATATATATAGTAATATAATATATATATATACAAAAAAAGGAAATCATAATATTTTTTCTAATCTTTATTTTGAAAGCATTAAAATATACAGAATCTAAAAATCTAAAGTAACAATAAAAAACAAATATTCTATCTTTCGAAGCTCGGGTAAGCATCAGCGATGAGAAGTGTGCCATATTTGCAAAGTTTTTGGACGAGAAAAAGGAAATCGGAATCGATAAGGAACATAGAAATTAGAGAATTTACATTTCAGTTGTTAAATTTAATTTATCCGCGTAATATATATTTACTTTCCTTAAAGTCACCCAGGGCGTAACAGATATAAAAAAGACGAAGAAAATTCAGAAAACTTCAAAGGCGTATCGATGGTTCGACGATCGGGGTTCGAAGACGTTTCGTGCGAAGAAACGTAAGTGACCGAAAATGCTGCAATTCTAATTTTTGAGGATTGTTTTGACGTTCTAAGCGAAACTCGCGACGAAGCATATCAAATTAGCGAAATAAAAGAAAAGTAAATAAAATAAAAACACGTTTGACGGAAAATTTATTATTTCTCTCTACCCTAAAATGATTTATTGTAATATTTTTTTAAAGACTGTCGTCGCACACTCTTTCCAAATAAAATTTGTAATGATATGGATATCGAAGCAAATACCGTATATGGTGGTATCATCATTTTAACTCTAGAATGTGAAACGTTTCCTTCGAAGATTGAAGCGCATAGCTCCTCTTCCATTATTTGCGTGTCCAACACTGAACGTGAAGAAAAAGATTTTTCAACTTTGTCAAAAATAAAGTTCTATGAATAACAATTCTTCGTGGAACCAGTAATGAACATGAATGGTGGACAAGGCTTTTGTCTCAAAAATGAGAATGAAGAACTGAAAATGGATATAATACTAAACTCTATGAAGTATTTGAAACCCGACACGGATGACCTGTCGAATGTTCAGGATTTTACCGAATTCCGTGCCAAACCAAATTCTTCTATTACTGCAATACTTCTATTACAAATAGAAGAATCGAATCAATTAGTAAAATTGAAATACAGTCAAAATCCTTTTTAGGATTCTCGGAGATACATAATAGTCCATAAACCTCTGGACAGGGTCAAATATACCGGGCGAATATCGTTTGAGTTGGCCGACATGAGTCTCCTAGAAAATAAATCAAAGTTAAGGGTGTTTCTGAGAGATAAATCTGCCAACGATTTTAAGATTTTGCAACTACATGGAAAAAAAATGTTGAAGACAAAATTAAGTGTCTTTGTTTTGCTGAGCGCGACAATTCCTTGTTCTGTATGAAGATAAGGTTCTCTTTTTTTGTTCGATCGTAACAACACGGGTTATTGCGCGATTAAGAAAGAAGATTGAGTTTTTTTTGGCATTCTTACTCTTCTTCCCTTTCTCTATCTCGCTACCCGATTGAGGATGAAATCGAACTGCTGTTATTCGGTTTAAGTGGGAATGAGTATTTAATTTACACAATACAACACCCTGAATGGTATTGTTGTTGGAGATGTTTGTGTACATACACCACCAAAGTAAATTTTTACTACGGAAAATGCATCTTTAAAAACATTTTAGAGAGATCCGACGTAGTCGGACTCATTCGTCTATGGATCACTGTAGGCGTATTCCAATTTTTCTTTTATTTTAACATCATCAAAGCGAGGTGAGTTTCTTTGTGGTCTTCATTCCACTAAAAAATGTCAATTTTTATTGGAGGCGTGTTAAAAACGAATTAAATAAAGTTGTTTTATAGAAAACATTTATTATTTTATTTTTCCAAAAGATATATAAAAATAAAAAAAACTGACTAATAAAGTGCGTTACATCGACCCTCGTTATCTTTGGAAGATCGGCGGTTAAATAAAATCACGAAGGAAATGATTTAAAAAACAAATCTAATATCTGGAAATTTATTAAATAACCGTTACAAACGACAAATTGGAAAGTAAATAATTATATATATAATATTATATATATAATATACTAATATACTAATATATATATATATATATTATATATATATATATATAAATATACTATATATATATATTATTATATATATATATATATATAATAGCTATAATTACTTATCTCTCTATATATACATTCATTGTATATATTGTATATTATGTATTATATATACTATATAATATATCTATCTATATATATATATAATATAACACTATATATTATATATATATAATATATATATATATATATATATATATACTTGGAGTGGAAGGTAATAATATATATATATATATATATAATATATATATATATAATAATAAATTAAAAATCAAATATATATAGAAACGAATAAAAATTAACAATTCCTAAAAATTTGGAATAGCGTCGTAATATTTTCTGAGACGGGGGTCCTTGAGTGCACATAATTCTGCACCGCCATGAGGCGAACCTCTTTGGGGGGAATATCGGCGATGGCGATAAATTGATTCATCCTCGGCGTCCCTGAACGTCCTGTAACCCGAGTATTCGTCAAGGTTTCGATCCGATCCCCTACCAATTTCTCTTCTCCACCCATTGTACCTATAAGATTCGTCTATATGTCCCGATTTCCAATATCCATTTTTATTATCGTTGCTGTTATGATGCCGATGATACGTGGATCGGTTCTCGATCACTGGAGGGACTGCGCACGGCGATCTTCTATCCCTGTAAGGATCGCCGCTACTGCTGCACCTTTCACCGACATTCTTCGCGGATGAAGGCTTTTTGAATAATGTGTGAATCGCGTATGGCGAAGCTCTGCCGCTGCTGCTCTTAATATTCTTGTATAAAGTACGATTAGGGCACTTATCGGAAGATCTTTCGCTCAAACGCGGGATTTTGAAAGTCGATAGTGAAGAGGCGTTGTCGCGAGGCTCGCTGTAATCGATAGCGCGACTTCCGGACGGTTCTCTTTCGACCGATAGGGAATGCGCACGCCTCGAATTTCTGTCTTTTTGGCTCGAAGAAGAATTAATGCTCGATGAGCGCTTTTTCCTATCGCTTTTTCCCATTGGGACTCGAGTGGAACCGTATTCCTTTTCTTTCGATGGTTTATTTTTCTCGGAGATTGAGGGGTGGTTCGACTCGTTCTTCGAAGGTAGTCGAGATGTACGTGACGTGGAAAGATTCGATGGTGAAGAAACGGCGATTTTTTTATCTTTGCTGGTATCAAATTTGCTTTCTTCAACTTTGTTGTTGTCATTGGTCGACGATTCCACAACCTTCGCCTCTTCGGATTTGCGTTCTTTTTTAGGTTTACTTTTTTTTTCCTTACACTTGTTGCTCTCGACGCTCGTTTCTTCCTCGTCGCTGCTACTGCTACTGCTACTGCTGCCACTGTTGCTGCTACTGTCGCTATCGCTACTGCTATCGCTGTCGCTACTGCTACCACTGCTGCCGCTGCTACTGCCGTTGCCGCTGCTTCCTTCGGCATCGCTCTTATCATTTGTAAAATGGACTTTTTTACTTTTTGTCGATGAATTTTTCTTTACCTTTTTGAGAGACTTCTTGGAAGGATTGGCTAACGACGACGTTTTCCTTTTTCCGGGTGGTGATTCGCTGCTTTGTTCTGTTATGGGTTTTCCTAAAGCGGCAGACCATAAATCATCTTCGGAGGGGGTGGGGGCAGTTCTTTCGAGGTTAGAAGGGGTAGTGCGAGGCTCGATTAAAATTGGAATGACTGTGGGGTATGATGAATTCGCAGTGGCAGTCGCGTTGCCATTGCCAGTGACAGTCACTGTGGCGTTAAGAGTGGTGGCTGTGGCGGAATGCGCGTTGATATTTTGAGCTTGCCCGCCGAATTCTTGAATTTTTTTTTCACTCTTAGATTCTCGCTCGTTCGTTCGAACGAGGTATATGAGTTCTTTCAACAAATTTTCTATATTAGTCACTCTTAAGTCCAAAAGACTCGCCGATCTTATATCTTCCTCCAAAAATTGCGGACGCTGAGGGTTGTATTTCTTCACGTCGCCATCGTCAGAGGCTCCGTGAAAAGGAGGCGGTGAGATCGATTCAGCGCTACCTTTATCCGTCACCATTTTTTCCGCACCAGAGACACTTTCATTCGATTTGTCTTCGGGGTGGATCACCTTTTCTTTAATTTTGACGACGTCACAATACGAAGGCGGTGGAGAAGTAGACTTCGATTCTTTCGTATCCGAGATCTCGGCTAATTTTTTCAACGGATCTCGGGAGCCGCTCGCCTTCTCGACTAAGTCCGGAATGGAGGGTGGTGGTATCGAGACGTCATGGAGCTTTTTTAGACTGGGATCCGCCAGCTCGCTTAACTCTGCGCCGACACCAGGCGAGCTTCTTTGTATGGAATCTCGGTAAAAAACTGATTTCGCACCGGCTTTCCTCGATCTTCTTACGCGACGTTGGTCGCTCCTGTGTTTCACCCCGAATGAGAGGATTTTGCCAAAAAGTTTATTGGTGCATCTGCGATGATTCGTTTCGCCGTGAGCGTGATTACTACTTCCAGACTCGAGTTTTTGGATCGTCGTTTCCGTTAAGGACGATTTGATTTCTTCTTCGTTCATCGTCGATGGCACATTCCTCGTATCTAAAAAAAATATAAGAATGAAGGAGATAATTAGTCGAGTAATTATTAACGAATCGCTAAAAAATTAAAATGATTTCATTTTAATCGCATTTTCGTCGATTTATTCAGTCCCCAGTACTCTTAAATTCTTTGTAAAAGGCGTTAGGCCACCAAATTACGAGAAACGACAAGGACATTATACGAAAAGAAGATGGAAAAAAATCGTAATTACTAAATTATTATTTGACGATAAATTATCTATTCTATATATTACTAGTAATTTTAAACATTCCATTTTCCGTCCACCATATGTGGCCGTTTGGTAAATGATGTTATTTTATGAATTAAAAGTTGTGTTTAAATAAAATATTTTTACCTTTTTATCTTTATTAAAAAAAATTAAAAAAGTTTAATATATTTCAAAAAAATTACATTAATAAATGTTCGAGTGAAAATCAGTTACCTCGTTCTCGAAATATATGAGTGGCTCGATAGCGGAGAAATACGACGCGACTGTGACACAGACGAATACTTCCAAAGGGATCTAAAAAAAAGGAAAATCAATTTTTATTCACTCAGAGTTTATGGGCTAAAATAATTTTTGTGAAACAATTTCTTCTCATTTTTTTGACAAATTTATTTTAAAATAATTCTTTAAAAATTATTACGGAAAATTGATTAATAACAACAATAAAAATACTTTTTCACAAATATTTATTTTTAAAAAGTAAAATTCGTTTTCTCAACTCGTAAAATGATATAATTTATATTTGGGAAACTAATATTTAAATAAATTAAAACCATCTCACCTGATAATATTATAAATGGGAAGTGGGTGGGATTACTCCTCCGATCAGTCTAATCTTCGCCGAGAATGAGAACAATGGCACCGCGATAGTGGCTTCCAAAGAAAATATCGTCACCTAGCGCTCGAAGGAACAGCACGAAAAATCACGGTCTTGAACAGAAGAGGAGGTATCCGCACTCGCCTTGACACTGTCGATAACTGATGGCACCGATGGCTCACTCCCTCTTTTATACTATTTAAATGCCGATGTCAGCAAATTTTAGAGCGCGATATTACGTGTCACTCACAGGTGTGCGTAAAAAAATAAATATTATTATTTATTTTTTTAAAAGAAAATACCTACAATAATCATCAAAAAATAAACAAATGAATTTTTAATTTTGCCACAAAACAATTTTTGGCATAAAAAAATGTTATATATACATATCCATTTTTATTATCTATTTGCGCATAAAAATAAGAAACAAGTGCTCATCAAAACTGAAAAAAAGGATGCAAACAAATGTTAAAAAGTAAATTGAAAAATGTCGCTAAATTACTTAATCAATAAGGGCCGGTAGCTAGCTAGAGCTAACAGCATTTCACTCAGCCCACTTTATGCACCCCGGTTTGAATTAGTAAATGAAAAAAATATAAGCACCTAATGACAAAAACAGACAGCCTTTTCTAGTTATATCGAACAAAAATCAAAAAAATATGTACATGAAAAAGACCACAGCGCAATAGTATCTTAATGATTATTTTCTTAACAAAATACTCACCAAGCAGCGGTCGCTGTCGCGTCCTCCCTAACTAGCAAGCGTTAAGGAACAAGCTATGCCACTCGAGCGCGTGCTCCGCATATAACTTCGCCCCTCTGAACAAATTGTGAATAGGCTAGTTAATTGAAAGGAGAATCGAACCCCGAGAGAAAATCAACATCCGACAAGAGATTCGAATCCGAATGGTAGAATCCAAAGTGAAAGGGTAGAATTAATCTGAGAGGAGAATTGAACAGAGAGAAAAATGGAACCGAAGGGGGAATCAATCTGAGAGGAGAATCCTGAAGTGCTATTTGGAAGAGTTTTTGAGCTATTTTTCAAATCTTGGACGGAAAGTGACATGTTTCAAATTGATAGTATAAAAATTTAAACATATAAGATAAGATAACTCTAAAAAGGTTTTATAATATTTATGTATAAAGATTTATTTGTGTAATCGATTTTGGAAAAATTATAACTACTAATCTTATTCTTAAAAAATTTATTAAAAAACATTTCTACATACAATATGTGCAACAAAAAAAATGACAAAATGATATTAAACATCGATATATTACTTATTCTTAATTTTCTTTAAAATGTTGCTTTGGTTATCATCTTCAAGGTTTAGTTTATTCTTCCGCCCACGTGTACTTTTTGTTGTTATTACCTTCTCAACGACTTTCTTAACTTTCTCCTCGATGATATCATCGATATTGTCAAATTTCTGATCCAGTTTTTTCAATATATCTTGCACACCTTCTTTAAGATTATTCGCGAGATTCTCTTCGACCTCATATATCATAGTACCAACATCCATATTTTGGGCTTCAATTTCGATGCTGGGATCAAATTGAGCGTCGATTCTCTCTTGGGTGGCGTAGTCTTCTGAGATGTATTTGAATGGAGCTTCGCGGTCATATATATCTTCTTCTTGCCCCCCATCCCCCACGGAAATGGAGATATAATTTTTCCATTTACTATTATCTATATTTTCAAAACATTTATCTAAATTCATTTCCTCCTTATCTTTATTTTCTTCGGTGATTATTATTTTATCTTTTAGATTTTCATATTCGTCTTCCAAGGTTAATTCATCCGCAAATATTTCAGGATATACGACATTTGGTGTAAAGTGGACAACCTCTGGTGATTGTTCATCAATTTGAAAAGATTGAGGTAAAATATGTAAGTTCCTATAATCAGTTACTCGAGAACACGCGACATACAATTGACCATGAGCGAAACAACTTATATCGTCTAAAAGCAAACCGCAGTAGTCAAATGTCTGACCCTGACTCTTATTTATCGTCATAGCGAAACATAATTTTAGAGGAAACTGAGTCCTAAAAAATTTTACCGGAGTATCTTGCGTCTGCAAACGAATTCTGGGAATGACTACCTGCTCACCTTCGTATACTCCATATAAAATCTTCCCGACGACACAATCATTTTTAAGATTTTCGATTAATAGTCGAGTTCCGTTGCATAATTTTGGGGGGGATAGATTTCTCATCACCATAGCTACACACCCAACCTTTAATTTCAACTCGTGTAGTGGTAGGGAATGAGGAGATAAATGATTCAAAAACGAAACTGGATAATCAGCAATGGTTTCGGCTTCACCTAATGAATCATGACTTAAATACGTTTTTGAGACCCCTCTAACTCTTTCAGAAATTTCTACATTTAATTCATTCACTGCGTCGTTGAGTGGAGCAATAATGCACCTCCTTGCGAAATATCGAAAATTTGTGGAGTTGTCTTTCATATCACCGTATATAGCTTCAACTAACGATTCCCTCGTTTCATGTATAGTTCCAAAATTCTCAGAAATTTCAAAAATTGGGGATTCAGATTTTCCCATTTTTAATAAAGTTTCGGCGAATAATTTATTCATTTTGTTGTCTTTCTCTGAATCCCCGGGTTTCGTTCGTAATCTAACGTTTTCTGTTAGTTTATATTTTTGCAGATATCTCCAATATCCAGTATTCTTTATGCAGGCCGCTATTTCCTGTGGTTTTCCTCCAAATCTAACAACAGGCAAGATTTGACGAAAATCTCCAGCGCAAACGAATTTCAAACCACCCATGAAGTATTCGTTATCCATAATATCCTGTAATGTTAAATTGACAGCATTTAGTACATTTTTGTTGGCCATAACAACTTCATCCCAAACGATGATTTTAGTGTATTTTAGCAGGCGAGCCATTTCAGAACTTCTCTTTATACCACACACTTTGGATTCATGATTCTCCATTAAAGGAATCTTAAACATATTATGAGCAGTTCTTCCACCCTGAAGTATGGTCGCGGCGATTCCGGAGGAGGCTACAGCTAAAGCTATTTTTCCTTGAGACCTATAGGTTTTCAAAATTAAATTCAGGAGAAAAGATTTTCCGGTACCGCCGGGAGCGTCGATGAAATATCCGTTATATTGTTGATCCGAAGGACCGTTAATCACCGCTTCGTAAATTATTCTTTGTTTCTCGTTTAATTGGACGACTAAAGTTTCTACTTCTTCCTTCAATTTAGCAGTATTAAAATTTTTCTCCCTTCTTATTACGTTATACGACCTTTCACCGTTCCTCGATAAAGGTAAACCGTATTTAGATATAAGAGCACCACCACAATTATATACGAATTCTTGAATTTCATCCAGGGCGTCTAAAAATATTTCGTCTGTGTAGTTCTCTTGCTTAGCTTTATATTTGAAATCGCTCGCGAAATATTCTTTAAAATCTTCCCATATTTCTCGCTGGTCGGAGCACTGGCAATAAACTAACATGGTAGCGTACGTTTCACGTAGCTCTCGACGATTGGTCAGTACGCTCACTATTTCCATTAGAGTTTTCTCCCAAAATCGTTTATCTTGAATCAAACCTCGAGCGCATACGGATTCTCTATACGTATCATAAAATTTCGTAGCATCCTCGGGGTCGACTCGTAAATCTTGAAAACAGGTAGGACCTTTTACGTGATTCAATAACATGCGTAGGTAAAACAATTCGGGATTTTTTTGAGAAATATTGTACATTCTTCCAAGTGAAAAACTGGTATTTTTTCTTGGTTGCCACGCACCTTTTCCTTTCTGCCAGGTATAATGAACTGGGACGTCCGTATACAATAACTCTTTCGCTTTTTCGTCACGTGCGCAGAGTTCAAAAAAACCCATAAGAGTCGTACGCTTTTTGACGGATTTCTCATCAACAGTTTCTTTATCGTCATATTCCGAATAGTAAATATCGTGTTCTTTCTCTAAATGAATGTCTAACGTCATGACGCTCGGTTTGTGCATATGAAGACGGAAATTATATAGCTTCCACGTAGCTTCATTAGCGTTGATATATCTCGAATCCTGATATCTCTTAATTTCATTGTCCTTATTTTTTTGTTCGAGCGAGTAGAGGATTCGATCGGAACCTTTATTAATATATTTCGTTACGTACGAAATGCAACGGATGGAATTACAACACTCAACGTTAATATGAGATCGATATTTCAGAAGTAGATACGGATTATAGGGAACGACCCACGAATTATCGATGGTTATCTGCTTTTTTTTGTTTTTTTTCTTAGCGTTTTGCCCTGCGTTCATATTAATCATTTTCTTGAAAAACCTACCACCATCGTCAATATTCCGTCTCATGTAATTCGGGTAGCCGTTTACTTTACTATCGGTTTCCAATTGAAACTTTTTGGGGAAGTTCTTGGAGCACTTTTTAAATTTATCCAAACAGGGGCTACGATCGTTGTAGCCCACGCATGGGTTATGTATCATTTTAGCGGTAACTAAATCAAAAAGTTCTTTCTCGGTCGTCTCATCGGGGATTTCAGCACATATGAAATAATCGATTTCATCCCCCTTAAGAGTTCTTGCCAACCATAGAAGGACGTGAGCGTGAGGCAATCCTCGTTTTTGCCATTCGACGGTGTAAATGTAAGCTTTTACATTGCCAAATATGCTTTCCACAGTTAAATCCTTTATTAAATTGTTCAACTTCATCTTAAAAAATCTAGAAACCAAATCAGGTCTATTCATCGGGTGCCACGTTTTACCGTATTGTTTCTTAAAGGGTTTGAATTCTTCCCAGTCGGTTCCCATTGTAAAAGTAATAAACAAATCGGGACTACCGTATTTACCTATGAAAGCGATTGCATCCTGCTGCTTCTGTTTCATATATCGAGGACCACCGATAAACGAAGGAGGTAGAATCACTTTCTGGCCATAATCTGAAGAGGTTTCCGTATCTCTTAGGATGTCGAACCTTTCTTTTCGAATCTTCTTCTGATTATGAAAAATGTAATTTAATAAATTATTCTCATTTTTAAATTGACAATCGATAACGTACATTTGAAATAATTTTTGGCCTTGGACGATATAGTTGAATTCGCCCTCTCTCTCACAAAAGGTGTAAGGATAAAACATACATAGCGTAATACACTTTCGTTTTTTGTCAAATGACTCCTCTTCAGCTTCTACAACTTCATCCTCAGGAGAAATATTTTTAATTTTTACTATCTTATGTTTCTTATATCTGTCATAACCAAAACCGATATCGCCGTTAGGTATTAGGAGTGGATATTGAAACGAATCGTAAAATTCGCTATTAGAACTAATCATAACGGTGGCATATTGACTTTCTGGTTTAGGGGAGGATATGACGATAGCCCTAGTTTTTCGCTCTGTGGGATCTGAAGACAGGTCGACGATCCCCCCGACTTGAGAATTCGTCTGAACGGGTAAACTATATGTTCCTTTATGCTGTTGTAGTTTGTGTTTATCCGGATCGCCGTATCTCAGAGTTATCTTCACCTCAGGAATGGTCCCTCTTAGCTTTACTTGAGAATTAACTAATTCAGCAGCAGATTTAAATTCATTCAATAAGGGACGCAATATGTTGTTCTTCCGAACCAAATAATTTTGGATTAATTCGACAATTTCACGGTTTTGTTCCCGGACACCTATTTGGTTCTGCAGATAATCAAATGTCCGAAAATCTTTTTCATCTGAATTTTTAAGTTCTTCCTTAGCTTTTCGCAAACGTCCCATTAATTCCTTAGTTCGTATATCTATTTGCTGCGCTTCATCAAAGTAAAAGTAACAATCCAAATATTTATGAAGAGGTTTATTTACATCATATTTACTATTACTTTCGAAATTTGCAACGTAGGGACTTTTTCCGTTTTTTTTTTTATAGTCTTCCAATGTCTTATCAGACAACATAAACTGAGGTTTTAATTTTCCTAGGTGGTGGTACACCTGCCCTCTAATTCGAAAAGTAAACTGGGAATATTTACCCTCCGATTGTTGAGATGTTACGAAAGACGAAAATGTAAACACTTCGTTAAAACTATATATGTTGTTTAAGAAATACTTTGAAAGCTCGGTTTTATTCTTATATAGTTCTAGAAACGCATCGTCTTCGATTTCACTCATGGGGCTAAGACGTACCTGACCGTTAGAACAGCAAAGGCTCTCAGCTTCTCCTTTGTATTTTTTGGCTTTACATACGGGGCAAATAATGTCTCCGTACGTTCCTAAATTGTCCGGTACAATTTCATCGGCATCCCGTATACTGGCTTCACAAATAATTTTCTCGGGGGTAAGTGCAGTTTTGCTACTTTTTAACTCGCGAAATTTATGAGGGTCGCTTTTGATTTCTTTTATCTTTCGTTTTTGTTCTTTAGTATCGATGTTTTGCCGCTCTCGATATTGGCGCTGTCTTAACTTACGATGTTCTTTGTCTTTCCATATTCTATCCAGTAACATAGAATCGTGTTTTTTCTGACCGCATATTTCAATATTAGTTTTTTCTTCCTGTTTACGTTCATCAATCTCTTCACATGCCGTGGAATCAAAGAGGTAAGAGCAACCTATTTCTTCACTCGGTTCTTCATGGTATTCAGAATCACCCGAATCAGAGTTTTCAGATTCTGCACCTTCCGATTTTCTTAAATTTTCAAGTAACCGTAACAACTCCGGCGAATAAGAAAAAGACAAATCGTACTTGATCTCAGGCTTATCGTATTTTTTCCAAGCTTGATATTTTCTGCTCACAAATGGAACGGAGGGAAATGTCGATGGTGGCTTCAACGAAGTTGATGGTTGATTTAGAAAATTATCATCTTGCGGCGTATTCGATAATGTTATTAGAGCTAGTGGCTTTGTCGATGACGGCGCTTTTGACGAAGAACACTCATGCTTCTTTGGTGGCATTATAACATCAGTATCTTCCTCTTCCGAAGAAGATA
The DNA here is from genome assembly GCA_015478945.1 of Trachelipus rathkii. Lineage (NCBI taxonomy): Eukaryota > Metazoa > Arthropoda > Malacostraca > Isopoda > Trachelipodidae > Trachelipus > Trachelipus rathkii. The sequence goes on along the minus strand of JABUQX010048464.1, from coordinate 17,756 downwards.
CGTCATATTCCTTTCGATTTTGCTTAGCTATTTCTTCATTTAGTTCTTCGTGGTATTCTGAATCACCCGATTCAGAGTCTTCAGATTCTACACCTTCCGCTTTTCTTATTTTTTCAGCCAACTGTAATAACTCCGGCGAATTAAAAAAAGACACATTCATCCTGTTCTCATGCTTATCATATTTTTTCCAAGTTTTATATTTACTGTGCACAGAAGGAACGGAAGAAAATTTTGGTGGGGACATCGACGATGTTGATGGTTTATTTAGAGAATTTTTATTTTGCGGTGTATTCGATGATGGTATTAGAGTCAGTGCCTTTGTCGACGATTGTAATTTTGATGAAGAAGACTTATGATTCTTTGGCGAAGGTATAATATCAGTTTCTTCACCTTCTGAGATAGATACGTCATCAACTTTTCGGTTTTGTTTAGCTCTAACATTTCTTAATATTGCGCTTTTTTTTCTCTTCAGTTTTAAGGACGTTTCTTTTGTCCGGGTTAAACGTTCTTTCCTATTTTTAACAAATTCTTCATGAAAGGTCTTTCTCATATTGTATTTCTTTGTCCGGTTTAACGGGATATCTAAAGTGGCGGGATCAATACCTTCATTTTTGCAATTCTTAGTTATGTATTCTTCATAACACGCCCAATAATAATTTCGAAGTTTTCGTATATTATCTTCATTCGTAACAATAAAGTGCTTTTTAAGGTCTTCAATTTTATTTTTTGAGTTTTTATTTTCTAATGGTGTTGATTCTAAAAATTCTTCAAACAATATATTGAATGGATAATCAAATTTAGTATAGGACTTCCTTATTCTCGGTAATCGTTTTTTTTTTAACAGGTATTTAAATTCATTCAAGAATGAATAATACCCGACACTTCTATATTCCAATTGATTTCTTTTGATGCCATATTCATTTTGAAGGTAAATATAAAATTTTTTATAAAATTTACCATTATACACACGCGCGTATCCATCCTCAATTCGATACTGGTCTATATATTTTTCCTCACTCTCTTTGAAATCTTCCATATTTTCTTTAGAAATTTTTTATAACGGGGATAAATGAGAGAAAAAATGAAAAAGTATAAAAAATTATTTATTAGGTATTTCAAATTTATTATCAGGTTGAAGTGTTTTCAGTGTTGTTTTTGAGGCGAATGAAAAAGGGTCGTGAAAAAGGGCACGGAAAATGGCAACTTTAATATTCATAGTATATAGATTAATAATATATATATATATATATATATATATATATATATATATATATATATATATATATATATATATATATATATATATATATATATATATATATATTTTATATATATATTATATATTATATATATAATATATATATTATATATATTATATTATATATATATTATATATATATATAATATATATAATTTAAAAGTAGCGGAGAAGTTTTGGACTGATCGATTTGGCTATTTCGAGAAACCAAAATTTTGGGCGTATTGATTAGGTTAATAGGTGCCCCTTCTCGTCAACTGCTGACATATAACGGAGAACATCACTAAAACTAATGAAAGGACGCCAAGTAAACACAAAAATATTACAATAATGTAATCTTGGAATGAGGTTCCACTTTCGTCTTGTTCTTGTTCTCCTTCGATTGCTACTGTTGAATTTTTATTACAGAAAATATGATCACATTTTCCAAATATGTAAAATCCGCAATACTGTATCGTTTGTGAATCGAACGGGATCATGATTTTATCCTCTATCGTATGGGTCGATAGGTTGAGAGCTTTGTTATTGTTTTTAAAATGTAACGACGAAGACGCGTTCGTTTTTGCCGTATTAGAAGTATATTGGAATACAACATTTAGGGAATGAGAATTTTTTTTAAGATCGTACTTTAATATAATAATATTCTTATACAAAAAAGGATGTTGGGAAAAAAAATTGGCCTAGGTCAATAGTTGAACGTCCTTCGGAAAAGTTAGTCTTTTGCCAGTGAACGAATAAAGATCGTCATTTTTGCATATTTCTCCTAGTTTGACGGAATGTAGTATAATAAAAAGGTCGTCTAAATCTTGGCAATATTTCGATTTTGAAAAATATAACGTTGAGCTTTGCGTATAATTGAAGAAAATGTATTCGTTTCTATGTTGCAAAGCGACTCAGTATACATTTTTCGCTAGAATATCGCTATTCCAATCGATGGTCGAATCAGCAGCTCGCGATAGATAAAAAGCGAGAGCCAAAACGAGCGGTTTGACGAATGCCATCTTTTGGCCTGAATACGCAAAAACTGAGCTAAAGTTGTTACGCGGGCTGATTTTATTTAAAGAGTTTAAAGTTCAACGGAATTTTAATTTATCGTTTCCATGAAACAAATATCGAAAATCAATTATTTAAATTTCTTTACCTCAACGAGAAATTTATTAGAACTGAATGAAAGTCAGCGGATATTTTAGAATAATGAATAAATTTTTATAATTTATTTTATTGATAAATAATGGTCATACGTAAAGGCGATTTCAATCTATCAATTAGTTATGACCTACTGTAAGGAGGCATGCTACTTTACGGCCTAAATCCCGTGTGTTTTTGTTATCTTTGGTGGAAAAAATTTCAAAGGGAACAATTAATTTAAATTTTTGGCAAAAACTAATAATAAAGGGAACGATGATTTTTTTGTTCCACCACCTTACGCAAAGGGGGGGGGGGCACTTAGTTTTTTTTCGGGAAATTTTGAAACTTGTCCCAGGAACCCCCTGTACCCCCGCAAACTAATGAAGAGTACCTGAGGACCCTACAGCCGATTTTAGTTTTACGATATCTCCAATTATTCCTGAGTTATTGAAGTTTTCGGTTTCTCCCCCGAAAAAAACAAAATTTCTCTTCTAGTGCGGTTCGCACCCAGTCGCAGGTTTGAAAATAAAAGCCTGTCAATATGGCATCTTTTACCGGGAAATTTCCGGTCTATATTCTTTATTAATAAAGGGAACATAAAGATAAAATTTGTGCCAAAACCCATAATAAAATGGCACTAAAGGGAACGTTACCTGGTGAATTTTAAAAAATCGAAAAAAAATAAAATAATGGTCATGCGTAAATGCAAGTTCAATCTATCAATTAGTTATGACCTACTGCAAGGAGGCATGCTAGTTTACGGCCTAAATTCCGTGTTGTTTTTATCTCTGGTGGAAAAAATTTCTAAAGGGAACAATTAATTTAAATTTTTGGCACAAACCCATAATATAGGGAACGATTTTTTGTCCCACCACCTAAGAAAGATCAAATTTGTGCCACAACGCATAATAAAATCGCACCGAAGGGAACGTTACCTGGTGAATTTTTAAAATTCGAAGAAAAAAAAATGGTCATGCGTAAATGCAATTTCAATCTATCAATTAGTTATTACCTACTGTAAGGAGGCATGCTAGTTTACGGCCTAAATTCCGTTGTTTTTTTTTATATATCTGGTGGAATAAATTTCTAAAGGGAAAAATCAATTTAGATTTTTGGCACAAACCCAGAAAGAAAAGAAACGATTTTTTGTTCCACTACCTTACGCAAAGGGGGAAACACTTAGGTTTTTTTTCCGGAAATTTTGAAACTTGTCCCAGGAACCCCCTGTACCCCCGCAAACTAATGAGGAGTACCTGAGGACCCTACAACTGATTTTAGTTTTACGAAATCTCAAATTATTTCTTAGTTATTGAAGTTTTCGGTTTCTCTCCCGAAAAAAAAAAATTTCTTCTAGCGGGGGGCGCACCCGTTCACTGAAGTAGGCATCTCTCACCGGGAAATTTTTGGCAAAAAGTCTTTGTTAATAAATTGAACAAGAAGATCAAATTTGTTGCAAAACGCATAATAAAATAGCACTAAAGGGAACGTTACCTGGTGAATTTTAAAAATTCGAAGAAAAAAAATAATGGTCATTTTAAAAGAGGTAATTATAAAATTTCTTTTCTAAAGAGTATTCTCAATAATCTATTTTTTCTAAATATTTTAGTATGCAAACTGATATTTAAAAATTAAAACTACCAACATTTTATAAAACAGTCTTTAAATATATTTCAAGAGATAATTTATTAACAACTTTTATGTAAGAAACTAGAAAATAAAAATATGACCGTAATTGCGAATAGGTGGTGCAAAGAAAAATTACAATATACTGTGAAAGTTTTGCGGTTAAATCATCTGAACAAAGTGTAAAAAAATGGGTCCATGTTTTGGCATGTTTAAAATTAATAGTACATAGATAGATAAAATAAGAAGATAAGAATGAGATAAGAAGATAAAAAGATTAATCACACGCCAAACATAATTTGTATATTTTATTTATTTTTTAAAAAAATGTTATTATTACAAATTTTATAAAGAGTTACAGAAATGAAGGTATGCATATTTACCAAAAAAATATTAAACGTTATTATGATACAATTAATTATAGCTATTTATTTGATAAATAATAAAAAAGAATTCCTATACCGTTCTCGTCGTAGCAAAAAATAAACAATCTACGACCATAAAAATACGAATATTGCCTGATGAAATAAAAAATGAATCTTTTTATGATCGGTCAAAATAATGATGGAAAATGAGAGGAATCGCGGGATTTTAAGAACCCTCGATCAATCGTTTTCGTCTCTGTTCACGACGAAGCTCGCATTTCGGAAATCCACAGCTAGCGTCGGTACACGTGTCCAGGTGAAGACGAAGCACGTCACCGTAGATATTTTTAAGAGCGCATGGGTGAGTCGCGCGACAAACGTGATCGACGACTCTCTTAAACATGAAGCATAAAGATCCGTGTTCCTCCCCGCAGGACATGGCGTGCCCGAATTCTCGTAAAAAATATTTTAGTTGTTTTCTCTTTAGCATTTCTAAGAGAACTTCGGATAATTTCTTTGCATGTTCGTAGCACACCGAGCCGATATATTCCCGAAGTTCAAAATCGAGCAACACACTCATATTCGCGATCACTTTTCGTTGTTCATCCGTCCATTCAACTTTTTCTGGGCGAGGTAAAAGTCGGTTGTGTTCACTATCGTGATCATCATTAACTCTTCTTTTAATCTCGATATTAACCCCAAAAGGGGCACGGGATCTCATCCCTCTAGAACCAGAAATGGTAAATTCTTGAAGGTTCGATTTCATCGTAGAGCTATCTTCGGCGATCTTTCCTTCCGAGAAGCGATCTTTGGTTGAAAACGTGCTAGTGTTATCCGCTTGCGACAAAACACGTCGACGGTCGCTATCGTGATCACGACCAATGGAAACGTCGCATCTTCTTCTTTTAGCGTCGACAACAATACCCGAACAGACCCATATTCCCTCGGAGCCAGATTCCCTAAATCCGCCAACGTCCGATTTCATCGTAGTGCGATTTTCTCCCGAGAAATATTATTGTTCCGTTGAGGAGGAATGGGATTCGTAGTATCTGTCAGCGACGAGTTGGGCGGGTGTCTTTTATCGTCACGAGTTAGTTAATATTGCGCAAGAATCTGGAAACAAAATTTAAAAATATTGAAAAAGTTTTTTTTATCAATTAAAATATAGTCCGCTTATATATATTATATTATAATTAATACTATATATATATTATATATATATAATATATATATATATATATATATTATATCTTATATTATATATATATACTATATATGTATATATATATATTATATATATATATATATATTATATATATATAATATCTATATATATATATATACTATATATATATTATATATTATATATATATATATATATTTATATTATATATATATATATCTATATTATAATATATTTTTTTATATATATATATTAATATATATATTATATTATAATATTATAATAATATAATATATATATATATATATATATATAGTATAATCCGCGAGAACCTTTTAAATACATTTCAGAAGACTACGCCACCCAAGAGAGAAACGAGGCTCAATTTCATCCCAGCGTTCGTTCGTTTAGTGTATTTTTTTCGGTTTCCTTAAAAAAAACTCGCTTAAGAAACGAAAAATTTATTTTGCACCATCTTCAGAGAAGTAAAAAGTTAAGTTTTTTCGTGTCCCGATCGGTAAATGGGCGTCGTGCAATATTTTTTTTTTTTAATTTAGTTTCCTCTAAAAATTATTTATCGTAGAAAATTGAATTTAAGGGAGACTAAACTATAAAAAAAAATATTAATATAAATAAATATAGTATAGATCAGTGGTTCTCAAACTTTTCGATTCGCGGCACCCTTGACTAATTCAAGTTTGCCGAAGTCACCCTATGTTAGATTCTAAAAAGAAAGTCTTCCAATTTATAAAATAGGGTCTATCATTATTAATTATTATTATAGTGACCATTATTCAGTACCGTTTATAAGTCGAAGGTCTAATTCAAAATTCGAAAAAAAAAAATCAAAATTTTCCGAGGTCGACTTTTTCGAAGCGATTTTGAAATAGACCTTTTGAGTTATAAACAGTTCTTATGAAACGCCTTTATTGGAACTATTATTACGCTTAACGATGTTCTAAGCTTAAAAAAATGGATTCTAAACGCGTAGAGTCATTTATTTTTGGTTTTTACGAAACGTCACTATATGGCGACGACGTTTCCGAGGTAAATGGGCGTCGTGCAATATTTTTTATTTATTTTTTTAATTTAGTTTCCTCTAAAAAAAATTTTTATCGTAGAAAATTGAATTTAGGGAGACCAAACTATAAAAACATATTATTATAAATAAATGTAGCGAATAATCGCTCAAAGCCTACAGGAAATGGGCGTCATGCGTTGTTTTTATTTAATTATTTTTTGTTTAGTTACCTCAAAAAATTATTTTTCATAGAAAATTGAATTTAAGGGAGACTAAATTAAAAAAAATATTAATATTTTTAAATATTTTTCCCTCGGAAAAAAAACTCGCTTAAGGAACGAAAAATTTATTTTGCAACATCTCCCGAGAAGTAAAAAGTTGCGTTATTTTGTGCCCCGATCTAAGCGTAAGTGGGGACCTTTAAGATTTTTTTACGTCGATATTTATATTAAGAATTGATATTCAGGTATTCACTTTTCAGTACTTGTTTATTTTTTCTATGTTCTTAATTTTTTCCTAATATTCATCATACCATTATCCGTGACTTTTCGTTTTTTTTACTGCAAAATACGATAGTGACGTTTCGAATTCCGAGCGATCCTCGGAGGGATCAATCGAGCCGGGTTTACTCTACAAGCGTCACTATAGATATAATGAACGTTTTCGATTACCAAAAAAACGCCCCGCACGAAAAATAGGAATTTTCTCGGGGACAAATTTTCGTTAAGCGAAATAATTATTATTAGAGTGACGTTTATTCTGTACCGTTAATAAGTCGAGATCTAAGTCAATTCGAAAAAAAAATTTCAATTTTTCCAGAGGTCGACTTTTGGAAAGCGATTTTGACTTTAGACTTTTAAGTTATAAACGTTCTGTAAACGTCACTATTGGAACAATTTTAACGCCTAACGATGTTCTAAGCGTAAAAAATGGAATCAACGCGTAGAGTCATTTATTGTTGACTTTTACGAAAGGTCACTATATGACGAGACGTTTCCGAGGTAATGGCCGTCGTGCAATATTTTTTGTTTTTTTTTTATTCTAGTTTCCACTAAAATTATTTATCGCTACAAAATTGAATTAAGGGCGACCTAAACTTATAAAAAAAAAATATGAATATAAATAAATATAGTATAGATCATTGGTTCTCAAACGTGACGCGTCACATTTGGGTGGCGCAGCTTCTCCTCAGGGGTGACGCTGAAAGTTTTGAACATTTTCATGATCGTATTTCAGTTTTCATTTAAAAGTTTTAATCGATTTTGAATTTTCCAACTTTGTTAAGAAAATTTTATTTATGTTATCCTTCTATATTTATATATTCAGAGGCAAATCCTGGGAATGCTTTTGGCATGCTGTGATCATGCAAAATTATTGCAATTTTATGATTAATGATAGACACTATTTTATAAATTGGAAGACTTTCTTTTAAGAATCTAACATGGGGTTACTTTCGGCAAAACTTGATTAGTCAAGGGTGCCGCGAATCGAAAAAGTTTGAGAACCACTGATCTATACTATATTTATTTATATTAATATTTTTTTTTATAGCTTAGTCTCCCTTAAATTTAATTTTCTATGATAAATAATTTTTAGAGGAAACTAAATTAAAAAAAAAATAAAAAAATATTGCACGACGCCCATTTACCTCGGAAACGTCGTCGCCATATAGTGACGTTTCGTAAAAGCCCAAAATAAATGACTCTACGCGTTTAAAAGCTTAGAACATCGTTAAGCGTAATAGTTGTTCTAATAGTGACGTTTCACAGGAACCGTTTATAACTCAAAAGGTCTAAGTCAAAATCGCTCTCCAAAAAGTCGACCTCGGAAAAAATTGAAATTTTTTTTTTCGAATTTTGACTTAGACCTTCGACTTATTAACGGTACTGAATAATGGTCACTATAATAATAATTATTACGCTTAACGAAAGTTCGCCCAGAGAATATTACCGTTTGATCGTTCGAGGTCGTTTTTATGGTAATCGAGAAACGTCATTATATTATAGTGACGCCGTAGAGTAAACCCGGCCTCGATTGATCCCCTCCGAGGATCGTCTCGGTAATTACGAAACGTCACTATCGTATTTTGAGGAAAAAAACGAAAAGTTCTCGGATAAAGGTATGATGAAAATTAGGAAAAATTAAGAACATCTCGAAAAAAAAACAATTATATGATATATAAATACCTGAATATCAATTCTTTAATTATGTATAGACGTAAAAAAATCTTAAAGGTCCCCACTTACGCTTAGATCGGGGCACAAAATAACGTAACTTTTCACTTCTCGGGAGATATTGCAAAATAAATTTTTCGTTCCTTAAGCGAGTTTTTTTTCGAGGGAAGTGTACTTTAAATATATTAATATTTTTTTTAATTTAGTCTCCCTTAAATTCAGTTTTCTATGAAAAATAATTTTTTGAGGTAACTAAACAAAAAATAATGAAAAAAAACAACGCATGACAAATTTTTCGTTCCTTAAGCGAGTTTTTTTTTCGAGGGAAGTCTACTTTAAATATATTAAGCCCATTTCCTGTAGGCTTTGAACGATTTTTCGCTACCATTCATTTATATTAATATTTTTTAATAGTTCTGGATCTTCCCTTAAATTCATTTTTCTACGATCGGGATTTTAGAGGAAACTAAATTAAAAAAAAAATAAAAATATATTGATAATATCATTTACCTCGGAAACGTCGTCGCCATATAGTGACGTTTCGTAAAAGCCCAAATAAATGACTCTACGCGTTTAGCAATCCATTTTTTTTAAGCTTGAACATGCGTTAGGCGTAATAATAGTTTCAAATAGTGACGTTCATAGTAACTCGTTTATAAGTCAAAAGAAGTCTATTTCAAAATAGCTCTCGAAAAAGTCGACCTCGGAAAAATTTGAATTTTTTTTTCGAATTTTGGATTAGACCTTCGACTTATAAACGGTACTGAATAATGGTCACTATAATAATAATTAATACGCTTAACGAAAGTTCATACCAGAGAATATTGCCGTTTGATTGTTCGAGGTCGTTTTTATGGTAATCGAGAAACGTCATTTTTTATAGTGACGCCGTAGAGTAAACCCGGCCTCGATTGAACCCCTCCGAGGATCGTCTCGGTAAGTACGAAACGTCACTATCGTATTTTGAGGAAAAAAAACGAAAAGTTCAGGGATAAAGGTATGATGAAAATTAGGAAAAATTAAGAACATATAAAAAATAAACAATTAATGAAAAGTGAATGCCTGAATATCAATTCTTAATATAAATATCGACGTAGAGAAATCTTAAAGGTCCCCACTTACGTTTAGATCGGGGCACAAAAAAATAACGTAACTTTTTACTTCTCGGGATTTTTTTAAGCTTAGAACATCGTTAGGCGTAATAATAGTTCCAATAGTGACGTTTCATAGGAACCGTTTATAACTCAAAAGGTCTATTTCAAAATAGCTCTAGAAAAAGTCGACCTCGGAAAAATTTGAATTTTTTTTTTCGAATTTTGAATTAGACCTTCGACCTATAAACGGTACTGAATAATGGTCACTATAATAATAATTAATACGCTTAACGAAAGTTCATACCAGAGAATATTGCCGTTTGATTGTTCGAGGTCGTTTTTATGGTAATCGAGAAACGTCATTTTTTATAGTGACGCCGTAGAGTAAACCCGGCCTCGATTGAACCCCTCCAAGGATCGTCTCGGTAATTACGAAACGTAACTATCGTATTTTGAGGAAAAAAAACGAAAAGTTCAAGGATAAAGGTATGATGAAAATTAGGAAAAATTCAGAAGTACATATAAATAATAAACCATTAATAAAAGTGAATGCCCTGATATCACTTCTTAATCTATAATACTATCGACCGTAGAGAAATCTTAAAGGTCCCCACTTACGTTTAGATCGGGGCAACAAAATAACGTTACTTTGTACTTCTCGGGAGATGTTGCAAAATAAATTTTTCGTTTCTTAAGCGAGTTTTTTTTTCGACGGCAAGTGTACTTTAAATATATTATTTTTTTTTTAATTTGGTTACCCTTAAATTCAGGTTTCTATGAAAAATAATTTTTAGAGGTAACTAAACAAAAATAATTAAAAACGCAACGAACGACCCCCATTTTCTATAGGGCTTTGGCCGACTTTGGCCTAAAACAAAAGATGACGTTTAAAGGTCTATGTTTTTGGAAAAATTAGGAAGATAGAAAAAATAAACAATTAATGATAACTAATACCTGAACATCAATTCTTATTATAAATATCGAAGTAATGAAATCTTAAAGGTCCCCACTTACGCTTCGATCGGGGAACAAAATAACGTAACTTTTCTCGTTCCCTAAGCGAGTTTTTTTTCGAGGGCGAGTGTACTTTAAACATATTATTATTTTTTTTAATTTAGTCTCCCTTAAATTCAGTTTTCTATAAAAAAAAATTTTTTTTAGAGGTAACTAAACAAGAAATAATTAAAAAAAAACAACGCACGACGCCCATTTCTTGTAGGCTTTGAGCGATTTTTCGCTACACTTTAAAAATTAACGTAAAAAAAATCTCAAAGGTACCCTCCTACGGTTCGCTCGGGGCACGAAATAACGTTACCCTCTACTTTTCGGGAGATGGTGCAAAATAAATTTTTTGTTCCTTAAGCGAGTTTTTTCTTCCCAAGAGAGAAACCAAAAAAAAAAAAAGTTACGGAATCTAAGTCTGTAAAGAATGGATAATAATCAGTTATTCACATATTGGATATTTATTTTTTTCCTTCGTTCTTAATTTTTCTTAAAGTCTTAATTATTTATCATCATCTATACTATATTTATTTATATTAATATTTTTTTATAGTTTAGTCTCCCTTAAATTCAATTTTCTACGATAAATAATTTTTAGAGGAAACTAAATTAAAAAAAAAAAATATTGCACGACGCCCATTTACCTCGGAAACGTCGTCACCATATATTGACGTTTCGTAAAAGCCCAAAATAAATGACTCTACGCGTTTAGAATCCATTTTTTACGCTTAGAACATCGTTAAGCGTAATAATTGTTCCAATAGTGACGTTTCACAGGAACCGTTTATAAGTCAAAAGGTCTAAGTCAAAATCGCTCTCCAAAAAGTCGACCTCGGAAAAAATTGAAATTTTTTTTTTCGAATTTTGCCTTAGACCTTCGACTTATTAACGGTACTGAATAATGGTCACTATAATAATAATTATTACGCTTAACGAAAGTTCGTCCCAGAGAATATTGCCCCGATCGAAGCGTAAGTGTGTCGTTTTTATGGTAATCGAGAACGTCATATATTATAGTGACGCCGTAGAGTAAACACGGCCTCGATTGATCCCCTTCCGAGGATCGTCTCGGTAATTTACGAAACGTCACTATCGTCATTTTGAGGAAAAACACGAAAGTTCACGGATGAAGTTATGATAAAATTAGGAAAAATTAAATAACATACGAGGAAAAATAACAAGTAATGATATGTGAATACCTAAATATCAATTCTTATATAAATATCGACGTAAAGAAATTTAGAGGTCCCCACTTACGCTTAGATCGGGGCAACGAAATAACGTAACTTTTGTACTTCTCGGGAGGATGTTGCAAATAATTTTTTCGTTCCTTAAGCGAGTTTTTTTTTCGAGGGAAGTGTACTTTAAATATATTAATATTTTTTTTTTAATAAGAATAAATAAAAAATTTTGCACGACGCCCTTTTACCTCGGAAACGTCGTCGCCATATAGTGACGTTTCGTAAAAGCCCAAAATAAATGACTCTACGCGTTTAGAATCCATTTTTTTAAGCTAGAGAATATTGCCGTTTGATTGTTCGAGGTCGTTTTTATAGTAATCGAGAAACGTCATTTTTTATAGTGACGCCGTAGAGTATACCTGGCCTCGATTGAACCCCTCCGAGGATCGTCTCGGTAATTACGAAACGTCACTATCGTATTTTGTGCAAAAAACTCGAAAATGAACGTAAAAAAAATTTCTTCAAGGTACGCCTCCTACGGTTCGCTCGGGGCACGAAATAACGTTACCCTCTACTTTTCGGAGATGGTGCAAAATAATTTTTTTTTTTCTTAAGACGGTTTTTTTCTTCCCAAGAGAGAAACAAAAAAAAAAAAGTTACGGAATCTAAGTCTGTAAAAATTGATAATAATCAGTTATCCACATATTGGATATTTATTTTTTTCCTTCGTTCTTAATTTTTCTTAAAGTCTTAATTATTTATCATCATCTATAGTCTATACCAGTGGTTCTCAAACTGTGTGAGGCTTCACATTTGGGTGGCGCAGCTTCCACTCAGGGGTGACGCGAAAGTTTGAACATTTTCATAATTATATTTCAGTTTTCATTTAAAAATTTTAATCGATTTTGAATTTTCCAACTTTGAACTTTGTTAAGAATATTTTAGTTATGTTATTCTTATATATTCATATATTAAGGGGCAAATCCTAGGAATGCTTTTGGCATGCTGTGATCATGCAAAATTATTGCAATTTTTTGATTAATGATAGACCCTATTTTATAAATTGGAAGACTTTCTTTTTAGAATCTAACATGGGGTGACTTCGGCAAACTTGAATTAGTCATGGGTACCGCGAATCGAAAAAGTTTGAGAACCACCGGTCTAAACTATATTTATTTATTATAATATTTTTTTTTATAGTTTAGTCTCCCCTAAATTCAATTTTCTACGATAAATAATTTTTAGAGGAAACTAAATTAAAAAAAATTGCACGACGCCCATTTATCTCGGAAACGTCGCCGCCATATAGTGACGTTTCGTAAAAGCCCAAAATAAATGACTCTACGCGTTTAGAATCCATTTCTTACGCTTAGAACATCGTTAAGCGTAATAATTGTTCCAATAGTAACGTTTCACAGGAACCGTTTATAACTCAAAAGGTCTAAGTCAAAAGCGCTCTCCAAAAAGTCGACCTCGGAAAAAATTGAATTTTTTTTCGAATTTTGACTTAGACCTTCGACTTATTAACGGTACTGAATAATGGTCACTATAATAATAAACGTCACTATAATCATAATTAATACGCCTAACGTTGATCGTTCGAGGTCGTTTTTATGGTAATCGAGAAACGTCATTATTTTATGACGCCGTAGAGGAAACCCGGCCTCGATTGATCCCCTCCGAGTATCGTCTCGGTAATAACGAAACGTCACTATCGTATTTTGAGGAAAAAAAACGAAAAGTTCACGGATAAAGGTATGATGAAAATTAGGAAAAAATTAAGAACATAGAAAAAATAAACAAGTACTGAAAAGTGAATACCTGAATATCAATTCTTAATATAAATATCGACGTAAAGAAATCTTAAAGGTCTCCACTTACGCTTAGATCGGGGCAAAAATAACGTAACTTTTTCCCCTCTCGGGAAATGGTTGCAAAATATAATTTTTTCGTTTCTTAAGCGAGTTTTTTTTTTCGAAAGTGTACTTTAAATATATAATTTTTTTTTTAATTTAGTCCCCCTTAAATTCATTTTTCTATGAAAAATAATTTTAAGAGGTAAAAAAAAAAAAATAAGTTAAAAAAAAAAAAACGACGCCATTTCCTATAGGCTTTGAGCGATTTTTCGCTTTCTAAACGCGTTAGAGTCATTTATTTTGGGCTTTTACGAAACGTCACTATTATGGCGACGCGTTTGATCGTTCGAGGTCGTTTTTATACGGTAATCGAGAAACGTCATTATAATTTTTATAGTGACGCCGTAGAGTAAACCCGGCCTCGATTGATCCCTCCGAGGATCGTCTTGGTAATTACGAAACGTCACTATCGTATTTTGAGGAAAAAAACGAAAAGTTCACTGATAAAGGTATGATGAAAATTTGGAAAAAATTAAGAACATAGAAAAAATAAACAAGTACTGAAAAGTGAATACCTGAATATCAATTCTTAATATAAATATCGACGTAAAGAAATCTTAAAGGTCCCCACTTACGCTTAGATCAGGGCACAAAATAACTTAAACTTTTTACTTCTCGGGACATGTGCAAATTTGTTTTCGCGGGAAGCTGGGTACTTTAATATATTAATATTTTTTAATTTAGTCTCCCTTAAATTCAGTTTTCTATGAAAATAATTTTTAGAGGTAACTAAACAAAATATAATTAAAACAACGCATGACGCCCATTTCCTGTAGGCTTTGAACGATTTTTCGCCGCTACATTTAATTTATATTAATATTTTTTTATAGCTTAGTCTCCCTTAAATTCAATTTTCTACGATAATTTTTTTTTAGAGGAAACTAAATTAAAAAAATAAATAAAAAATATTGCACGACGCCCATTTACCTCGGAAACGTCGTCGCCATATAGTGACGTTTCGTAAAAGCCCAAAATAAATGACTCTACGCGTTTAGAATCCATTTTTTTAAGCTTAGAACATCGTTAAGCGTAATAATAGTTCCAATAGTGACGTTTCATAGGAACCGTTTATAACTCAAAAGGTCTATTTCAAAATTGCTCTCGAAAAAGTCGACCTCGGAAAAATTTGATTTTTTTTTTTCGAATTTTGAATTTGAACTTCGACGTATAAACGGTACTGAATAATAGTCACTATAATAATAAATATTACGCTTAACGAAAGTTCATCCCAGAGAATATTGCCGTTTGATCGTTCGAGGTCGTTTTTATGGTAATCGAGAAACGTCATTTTTTATATAGATATTTTTTGTGTGATAATCAATATAAACGCATCATCAGCAATAATTTTGATACTAACAATAGAAACATTTTTTTGTGTAAAAATCAATATTAACGCATCATCAGCAACAATTTTGATTCTATCTCAATGATATATACATCAACATCAGTTATTTTATTGGTTTTCTCGAGAAAAACTCGCTTAGAGAACGAAAAATTTATTTTGCTTCAACTAACGAGAAGTCAAAAGTAACGTCATTTCGTGCCCCGAACGGAGCTTAAGGGGGGAACTCTTGAGATTTTTTTTACGTTAATTTTCAAAGTGTTCTTAAGAAGGCGTGAAAACCCTTAAAAGTAACGAGGGGTGTCTAAGCTGCTTTTAGTTTCTCGACATCCAAAACCGCTTTGAAAAATTCTCGACGGAACGCGATAGGCGACCACAGTTTCGATCTATTACTTCTTAATCACGCGCTTAACCTTACTCGGCAACGCGAAGTCCAGATTCCGTAATTTTTTTTAGCTTCCTCGAGAAATACTCGCTTAGGGAACGAAAAATTTATTTTGCCCCAACTCTCGAGAAGTCGAAAGTAAAGGTTATTTGGTGCCCCGATTGGAGCGTAAGGGGGGAAGAACCCTTGAGATTTTTTCACGTTAATTTTCAAAGTGTTCTTTAGAAGGCCCAACACCCCACGGAAAGTAACGAGGGGCGTATAAGAACTCTCCAGCTGCTTTTAGTTTCGCGATATCCGAAGCCGCTTCGAAAAAATGATCGACGGATCGCGAAAGGCGACCGACCGCAGTTTCGATCTATTACTTCCTTAAAACACGCTAAACCTTACTCGGCTACTCGAAGTCCTAGATTCCGTAATTTTTTTCGGCTTTCTCGAGAAAAACTCGCTTAGGGAACGACAAATTTATTTAGTCCCATCTCCCGAGAAGTCGAAAGTAACGTTATTCCGTTCCCCGATGGGAACGTAAGGGGGATTTCCAAATTGTTCTTTATATTCCAGCTTAATTAAATTTTTTTTCAAAAATTATATTCCAAACACGTTCGTTTTGATTATTAACCTAAATATATATGATTAACTCACGAATAACAAAATTAGACACGAAGATGTGGTGGCCTTAGCTTCTTTTAATAAAAGAAGGTATAAATAAGGAATGAAAATAAAAAAAATTTTAAACTATTTTTATTAGCATGAGAAAAGTAATGGTGTATATCAGTGGTTCTCAAACTTTTTCGATTCGCGGCTCCCTTGACTAATTCAAGTTTGCAGAAGTCACCCCATGTTAGATTCTAAAAAGAACGTTTTACAATAGGGTCTATTATTTTTATCAATCATTAAATTAAATTATATATATATTATAATTATATATATATATATATTATATATATATATATATATATATAATATATATATTTTATATATTTAATATATATATATATAATATTATATATATATATTAATATATATAAAAATATATATATATTATATATATATATATATATATATATATATATATATATATATATATATACAAATAGGTGAATAAATTAAATTTACCTTTAATTAGTCATTAGTGGGATGGATGAGCCTGTTGATCGCCACACATTTTCAAAAATCTGGGAATCAGATTGGATACAGCCACCCTCATTTCGTTTTCTACATTGATTTTTGATCGATACTTAGTTTTTGTTACAGTGACAGCCGAAAATCCAGCTTCGCATAAATAAGAAGTCGCAAATGGAATTAAAATTTTTTGAGCTTTACCGCTCAGAAGTGGATATTCATTTTTTACCGACATCCAAAATTCTGTTAATTCCATGATACTAAATTTTATTTTCAACGAATTGTCGCAAGACAATTCAATTAGATTCTCTTTTTCCGCAATGGTAAAGTCAGATGGAGCAGCAACATTAAATGGATCTTGAATCCATGAAAACTTATCCATATGATCGTTTTTAAAAAATTTCTCAAACCCGGCAATAAGCTGTGATAAGTGTTCTTCAAAAATGGATTTCCTATCACGAGAGAAATCAATCCCATTTGAGGTCAAAAAGTGTTGCAAAATTGGAAAACATTCTTTGCCTCCATCTTCATTCATTGTTATTTTCCATAATTTTAGTTTTTTTATGAAAGCCGAAATTTTCTCCATCCCATTCAAAATGTGCATGTATCTTTCATGCAGGGAGAGATTCAGAGCATTCATCTTTTTAAAAATATCGCATAAGTATGCTAGCTTTAGCAGAAAATCTTCGTTAACAAAATAATCGGCATATTTGTGGTCTTCCTCTTTAAGGAAAATATAAATTTCCTGTCGCAGTTCATACGTTCGATCCAATACGTTACCACGAGAGAGCCATCGCGAAGTGCTGAAGTACAATAAAGACGAATGCTCAGATCCCATCTCATCGCATAATTTTTTGAAAAACCTTGCCTTCAAAGGCCGAGTTTTTATAAAATTAACTACATTCACTACATATTCGAAGATCGTGTTCAATGTAGGACTCAGAAATTTGAATGCGAGTGCA